>JAKSZT010053883.1:64704162-64779921 GCA_026826555.1 Tolypeutes matacus
GGGGAGCTGAGGGAGGGGAGCTGAGGGAGGGGAGCTGAGGGAGGGGAACTGAGGGAGGGGAAGCGGGATAGGCGGAGTTTTACCACCTGCTCTCGCCACCCTTAAACGCTCTAGGTCTCCAGCTACCCTGAAAACAGGAAAACGTGACGGCATATTTTGCTCGCGAAAGTACTCGGTGTTTGGTTTTGCTCGCCCCGCCTCCGGCCCAGATCTAACTTTCTCCACCTCTCCGGGAGGGTCAAGGTCACTCCCAGAGCTTTGAACTGGAAACTCAAACTTTTCGGCGGAGGGGGTTGCGAAGGTGCCGCACCGGTCTCGGGTAGGCAGAACCCCGTCTGTCCCCAGTCCCTAGCTGTTCAGTCGCTGGAGTCTGCCTCCTTCGTCACCAGTAATGAATCCAGCCTCTTCTGTTTAAGTTGAGGTGGAATACGCCTGCTCTCGCGGAGACGTGAAATCGGTTAGCAGAATTCATCAAAAAGGCAGGGTGAACTATCACATGGTAGTGTTGCGCGCCTTTCACGAGCAAGAAAAAGCATTGTTGCTAGGTTGTTTTTGAGCTGTTTACTCCTGACGGTGCTGCACCGGACAGTGGGCAAGTTTCGAGAAGGCACTGTTTTGTAGAAAGTTTCTAGAGCTGGGGTTCTTAACCTTTTTTGTTCCACGACCCCTTTGCCAGTCAGGTGAAAATTATGGATCTCTTCTCAGAATGTGGTGGTAGATAGTTTTGTGACACTCAACTAGCATCAGGTCTTAACAGCTACCATAATTCGGAAGTATGGGTGAACATAAGCAATTTTTCGAGATATGCGACAACTGCAATATGATATGAAATGAATATTACTGTAATTTATTGCATTCATTGATAAGTGAAGGAATGCTAGCTTTCAGTTAGAGGTCAGAGAAAATAAAGATAGTAAGTTTATTTTTCTTTTAGTTCAAGCCCACTGACCCCCTGAAATCTTTCCACGGAATCCTTGGGGGTCCGTGGACCTTTGGCTAAGAACCCATGTTCTAGAGCCAATCTAATTGTCTGTTAGCATCCCGCAAATTAAGGCTTAGGCAGCTGTGATGTTAGTAAAACAAATTTACATTTTAGAGCATCTCAGTGTATATGTGCTTGGGAGGTGCAGTGAGGAGAGGGAAATAAGTCAGCAGATAGTCTTTATTACTAAAAGCATTGGTGTTAGTTGAGGAACATTAAAGTCCATTAAGGTAATGAAGTGTCAGTGCACATTTGGAAACACTTTAAGTGTTTAAATATATTGTCATAATTTTTAAACCCTTTTCCCTTAACACAAAATATAATAGGGAGTGCAACTATGTGCCAGGTGTTATGAATACTTTAATCTCAACAACTTTTTAGGTAGGCAGTTTCTCCTTTTTTTGCAGATGACCATTCAGAGAAGTGAAAGTGAGTGCCAGTGCCATGAGTTAAACCAGTCTTCTAATTCCACTAAAACTGTTGCCATCCACTCTTTAATCCAGACCCTGCCTTCTGATGGAAGTCAGCCAATTATTAATTTCCAGTATTTAGTAAGATTTAAACACTGTTGCATGTTAGGGAATGTAACATAGCTGAATGAAATCTTAACAGTTTCTTAGCAAATTTTAAGTGAATTCCTTAAGAGGGAAAATTGAAGAGTCACATTACAGACATGTGGCAGCAAGCCTAGTAGTTTTCTTGTTTCTAAATCCCCACCCCCTCCAAAATTGGCTCATTTCCCTGTTGCTGAAGTCCCAGTCATACACACTTCCATTTTACCCTCCCCCACTTTCCACAGGCTGTGGCTCTACTGGCTCCTACCAAAGACAAGTGACCAGGATCTTTTGACCATAATCTTCCCACCCCTTTGAAAATAGCTCAAGTGAAATTTGGAAGACCTGCATACTTTTCCAAACCATTTTCTCTTCACCAAAGACTGTTAATATCTGTGCCTTTGAGACATCTGCTAAAACTCCATTTCTTATTTCTTAGAGGCCACTGCAACAATGGTTAAAACATGATATTTTACTATGCACTTGGTGCACTTTACATTTGTGATCTCATTTAATCTTCGTATCAACTCATGAGGATAGTGTTATTATTCTTGCCTTAAGGTGAGGAAAGTGAAGCACGAACAGGTCGAATAACTTGCCCATTACTGCCACAATCTGGGGAGTGGGGCTGGCCTGTACTTAGTTATTTTTTTCCTCGGTACAGATCCTTAGTGTCCTCAAACAGATCTTTATGACCACTGAACATTATTTCAATAAGAATATTTGAAGACAGGCTACATATAGGGGAATTGTATGGTCATGAATTTATGAGGGTTGTTTATGCCCATCGGAGAATTTGCCTATTAGGATAACATAAAAATATGTTTAAATATTTGGGGAAAAAGAAGAGAATCTTGTAAACTCAACTTCCTTTTCCCTTTTTCTTCTCTTTTGGAATTTTTACCCAGAAAATTTAATCCAGAAAAATTTTAAAGCCCATTTAAAAATATACAAACAGGGAAGCAGATGTGGCTCAAGCAATTGAGCTCCTGTCACAGCAATTGAGGTCATGAGTTCAGTTCCCAGTACCTTCTATTTCTTTTTTTTTTTTTTTTTTTTTTACCGGGAGGTCTCAGGGATTGAACCTGGATCCCTCCATATGAGAGACGGATGCCCAACCATTTAAGCCACATCCGTTCACCCCAGTACCTTCTAAAAGGAAGATGAGCACACAACGAACAGACACAGCAGGTACAAACAATGATGGGGTGGGGAGAAAGAAAGAAATAAAATAAATCTTTAAAATATATATATATATACACAAACAAAACCCAAAATGGTCTTTTACATCTCATAATCAATTATGATTTTAAAACTCATTGTTTTCACTAATTGTTTCTTTTCTGCCAAGAAGCTGAGTCTTAAAATATTTAAAAGTTCTTGCAACTCTCAACAGAAGAAATACTGGTCCAATTAACATCATGGAAGGAAGGAGAGGAGATTCCTGGCAGACTCTGTTATTTATTTTAAAGGCTTTGAAGCAACAAGTCAATTAGAAGATACCACCAAACAGAAATGTGGCTTACAATACAAAGTTCTCTATAGTAATACTTGAATTGCATATTGTTCTCTGAAAAAATACTCCTACAACTTAAGTCTTCATCTATAAAAAGCTCTCAAAAGAATTATCTAGCCAACCACCTTGACTGAATATAGTTGCCTAATGTTAATGAAACTGAGAAACACAGTTATACCTTCCTCCAGCCCCCACACCTGCTTTTAGAATTCTAATACTCAGTCCTCAGCTACATTGCAATCTTGCTTTCATCTATTTCTTATTAATAGTTCAATCACCTGTTACTAACAAATTGTTGCTATATGATAATAATAATTAGCAACTGCTATAATTTGTGTGTCTACTATGTGCTAAACTCTGTGCTTTTTTTTCTTTTTGGAGGTATTGGGACCTCATATGCATGCAGGAGGCCAGTGCTCAACCACTGAGCCACATTGGCTCCCCTGAGTTGGCTCCCTCATCTGTTTGCTCATTGTTTGCTTGTTGTTAGTTTGTTTTCTTTTTTTTTTTTTTTTTTTTTTTAAAGATTTTATTTATTTATTCATTGATCCCCCCCTTGCTGCTTGTGCTCGCTGGGTCAGCTAACCACGCCGTGCAGGCGGGCTTGCCTTCACCAGGAGGCCCCGGGAACCGAACCCGGGGCCTCCCATATGGTAAACGGGAGCCCTACTGATTGAGCCACAGCTGCTTCCCTGTTTGTTTTCTTTAGGAGTCATCTGGAACCAAATCCGGGACCTCCCACGTGTGAGGCGGGCACTCAACTGCTCGAGCCACATCTGCTCCTATAATGTATTTTCAAAGCAAAACCAATAAAGATGGATCTTGTAAAGAAAAAAGCAAATCTTCTATACTTGAGGATGGAATGCTAAGTATACTTTTTCAAGTCTAGACTCTTGCTATAGTTAGCATATCAAAGCTAAAAATAGAAATAATTGCACTCCCTGTTTTGCCACCTCAAACTAACTTTGAAAGCTGAACCTGTTGATTTTAACATTCTCTTCCTTATTTTCTCTGCGTTAGACTTTGTTTAAAAACAGCTTTATTGAGATATAATTTACATGCCACACAATTCCCCCACTTAAAGTATATTCACAGAGTTATGCAACCATTACCTTTATCTAATTTTTTATCATCCTGAAAAGAAACACCTATCAGCCCATTGCCTCTGCCCCAGCCCTAGGCAACTACTGATCTACTTTCTCTCTCCATACATTTCCCTGTTCAGAGCATTATATAGAAATGGAATCATAACATGTGATCATTTGGCCTCTTTCATTTAGCATATATTAGCACTTCATTCCTTTTTATTAAATAATATTCCATTTAATAATGTTCTTCAGTTGATGGACATTTGGATTATTACCACTTTTTGGCCAATATGAAAAATGCTGTTATGAACATTTGTGTACAGAAGTTATGTAGACAGATGTTTTTTAATCTCTTTGATATATGCCTAGGAGTGGAATTGCTGGATCATATGGTAACTCTGTGTTTAAGCCAAACTGTTTCTCAAAGTGAATGCACCATTTTACAATCCCACCAGCAATTATGAGGGATCCAAATTCTCCATATCCTTACCAACACCTATTGTCTGTCATTTTGATTCTGGACTTCCTATTGGGTGTGAAGTGGTATCTCATTGTGGTTTTGTTTTGTATTTCCCTAATGGCTAATGATGTTGAGCCTATTTTCAAGTACCTATTGTCCATTTTTATATCTTTTTTTGCAGAAATATCTATTCAGATTCTGTCTTCCTTTGCCAGGGCTGCTAATAAATACCATAGACTGGTTGGCTTAAATAACAGGAATTTATTGGCTCACAGTTTTCGAGGCTAGAAGTCCAAACAAAATCAAGGTGTTGGCTGGATCATGCTTTCTCCAAAGTCTGTGGTATTCTGGTGGTGGCTTGCTAGCAATCCATAATTCAATCTCTTTTCCCCATCTGTTTCCTACTGACTGTATCCAGATTTCCTCAGTTATATTGGATTAAGGCTCACTATAATTCATTTTGGCCCCATCTTAACTAATAACATGTTCAAAGATCCTATTTAAATGAGTCCACAGGACCAGAGGTTAGGACTTAAAACATGTCTTTGTGGGGAACATGTTTCAATCCATAACAGATCCTTTGCCCATTTTTAAATTGGGTTATTTATCATTTTATGGTTGAGTTGTAAGTGTTCTTTATATATTCTCCATATAAGCCCTTTATGAGATATATGATTTACAAATGTTTCCTCCCATTCTGTGGGGTGACTTTTCACTTTCTTGATGGTATCATTTGCAGCACAAAAGTTTTTAATTTAGATGAAGTTCAATTTATTTTTTCTTTTAATACCTGTGGTTTTGGTATTACATCCAACCAGCTATTGCCTAACCCAAGGTCACAAAGATTTACTCCTTTGATTTGAAAAGTTTTATAGTTTTAAAAAATAATTTAAAAATTTTTAATTATATATAATATAAATTAAAAATAAGTTTAGTTCTTACATTTAGGTCTGTAATCCATTTTAAGTTAACTTTTATGTTCTGTGTATTCTCCTTCCTTCAAATTTAAATTCATTTTGAATATGTCAAACCAAAAGGAAAAATGTTAAAGAAATAAAAGACATTATTCTTCATCTTATTCTCCTTTTAAAAGCATGGACAGGGGGCACGGATGTGGCTCAAATGATTGGGTGTACGTCTCCCATATGGAGGGACCAGGGTTCAATCCCCGGGACCTCCTGGTAAAAAAAATAATAATAATAAAAGCATGGACATAAATAGCAAGTTTTTAGGTTTAAATATATCCATTGAAGTTCTCAATGCATCTATATCAACGCTTTTGGGATTGAAAATATATTTCACACTTAATACTATTTATCTATTGGTTCTGATACTAAACCTTTATTTAATTCAACAGCTAGTTACTGAATGTCCACCTATGTGTCAAGTACTGTTCTGAGCCTTGGGGAGTCTGTGGTGAACAAAACAGGCAAGGGCCTGTTTTCATAGAGTTTACACACTGGCAGGGAAGAAACAAAGAATAAACAAGTAAATAAGTACATTACTCATATACTTCTATTTCCCAATAATACCTAATGTTTATTGAGGATTTACTCTGTGCCAGGCCCTATTCTAAGCATTTAATATGGATGAACTCATTTAAAACACATAACTATGAAGTCAGTATTATCACTAACTTATTTTATATAAGGGACCTGAGTCACAGAAAGGGTAAATCACAGGTTGTATGACCTGAACAGGTAAGTGGCAGAGCCACAATTCAAACAAAGCAGTCTGGTTCCAGAGTCTGCACTCTTTAACAATATGCCATATTTCCTATGTGTGCATAAGTGTCTGTCAAATGAGGGGATTAAGAAATGGAAACCTTTCCAACCTCCACAGGGGTAAATCCCAGAAGCCTGAGCCTATTTAAGGAGGGCAGATAGAAGATACATTAGGAACTAGAATGTGCTTAGTTTCTCAGAGGAATGATGTAAATTTCACTGGGAATGGTTGAAATACGGTGGGAACTTCAGATACACTATAGGCTGCAGAAACAAATTGTGAATTGACCAAGGAATATGCTGAGAGGTGTCAGAGCCTGGTTTTAATCCCAGGGCTGTGTGAAATTGACTATACTGTGCTGTGATGAAATAATGGCCCATCTATCAAACTGTTATCCCACTTCATAGCCATGTGACCTGGGACACATTTTCTAAGAGACTCTCTAAGACTCAGTTTCCTTATCTGTTAAGTACAGATACAATTATTAGTAATCTCTTAGAATTGTGAGGACTTAAGGAGTCAACACATGTAAAACACTTCGAACAAGGCATGTGGTTAAGTGCTCAAAAAGATTAAAAAAAATAAAATAAAAAGGAACCCTTGGGGAGTAGTTGCCAGCACTTTTTCTAAATAAATAGATGAGGGAAAAGAAAAGGTCCACACTTAAACAAGTTCTGCTGCTTTTTGGAAGATGTGGAAATTAAATGTTAGGTAAAAGAAAGCCATTGTAAATATTTACTAAAGGGAAATGGGAACAGCAACAAAAATAAATAATAATGTCAAGGATTTTCCACAGCTCCTTAGAGGTGCATGACTATTTATTTATACTTAGAGAACACCTCTCTTTTGAGGAATTTAAGCAGCTTTTAAAATTAGACTGAACCTTTTTAGTGCAAGGGGATTCTGAATTCTGTTAATATTTTTTTAAATTCCCTTACAATTCCTTCCTTCACTTTTTTTCCCTGTTTCCCTCCAGCTACAAACTTTCCTTCACAAAAACAATTTTTTTTAATGCATTTCTACTTGTAAAATCACTGAGTTCCTTTTTATTTATTTTGAGAGGAAAAGGTTAAGAATGAAAGTAAAAGAAAACAGAGAAATAGTCCCCTTGGCTATCTGCCAAGAAAAATGTCAAATGTCAGGGCCTTGGTGAAATCTACCCACACATATGCTTGAGGGTCTGACCGACTGCTAGGTCCCCCTGCTCCAAAATAACCCTCTGGGAAATTTACACCACCTACAAGTCGGATGGCTTAAAGAACTCTTCCTCAAGAAGGTCCTACAGATGCACTTCATGGTAAAATATTAAGGCCTTAAAGCTCCCAAACCAGCCACCAAACAAGAGCCTGCCACTCTGGTCATATGCAAAGGATTCAGAAATACAAATGCTTTATTATATTTGGGAAGCTGTATATCACCATGTTTAGGCACAGACCCTGGGAGCAGAGAGATCTCAGTTTAGCTCCTGGCCCAATACTTAGCACCTTGATAATTTTGGACA
Source organism: Tolypeutes matacus (assembly GCA_026826555.1). Classification (NCBI taxonomy): domain Eukaryota; kingdom Metazoa; phylum Chordata; class Mammalia; order Cingulata; family Chlamyphoridae; genus Tolypeutes; species Tolypeutes matacus. The sequence goes on from JAKSZT010053883.1 coordinate 64,711,989, forward strand.
AATTGCTTCTTCTCCCCAAACTACTATTTCTTCATCTCTAACATTAGTAATAAAACAGTTCCTACCTGACAGGGTTGTGATGAGGATTAAAGCAAAATTTCCTAGCACATCTAAGTACCTTAGTAAATATTTACTACCACTACTACTAGTACTGCCAACCCTCAACATCTACAGATGGAAACCAACTTCTCATACCACAACTTCTAGCATAGAGGCTCCTGAACCTCTCGAAGCCTTTTGCCATTCTTGTACTGTTTTCATTATGACCACCCTAGTAAGTTACCCTGGAGAATCTGGGTGGGTTTGAAAAGTCAGCCATGAGTTTCCAGGGCAAAGGAAACCAAAAAGGAAGTAATTACAATCAAGGATAAGTAATACACTTATTAGTAACTGCCTCTATCATATTTTGAGCACCTAATGTATTATTCCACTTAATCATCACAACAGCCTCTATGGGAGTAAGTCTCATTAGTCCTAATTTATAGATAAAGAATTTGAGGTTCTCAGAATTGATGGTGGAGCTTGGATTTATTCCCAGATTTACCAACTCCATACCTCCTCTTTTATCACCACCATAAGATATTGCATTGGGAAGCTATAAGATTTGACAGTGTAATCTAGAAAAACTTTTGCTCAGTATGAACCTATGGCAAGAGCACAAAAAGTAAATCCTTCCAGCAGGCCCTCACCCCACCTTGAGATCAGAATCCTCCTTAAGCACATTTTTCATAGGCACATGCTTGGTTTGAAGACATTCTGAGCAAGATCTATTTCATCATGTTAGAAAGAAATCAAAAGATAAGACTGATACTCTGAAGCTGTTTTGTGTATCCACACATGATAATGAACATCTACCAATAGGGTGGAGCTTACAAGGCAGCCTGAGACAGGCAGAGCTCTCAACAAAGCAATGGCATGCCCCAATTATCCCTGTGGTAGAATGTATTTTCCAAAGATGAACACAACAATATATTTCATCCCACATGCTCTTTTGCAATGTGATCTTGCAACTCCCCCATTAAGAGGTGGAGTCTAATTTACTTATCCTTGATTCTGAGCAGGATTTAATGATTTGCTTAATCAATAGAATATGTTTCAAGTGATATTTTGGTTCTTCTGAGGCAAGGTGGTAAGAAGCATTTCAGCTTCTACCTGGCTCTCTTGGACCACTTACTCTTGAGATACTCTTTCTTAGGAGCCCAAACCACATGGAGAAGTCATGTGTGGGACTCCAGGTGACAGGCCCAGCCGAACTCCCAGCTAACAGCCAGCATCAGCTGCCAAACTTGTGAGAGAGCCATCTTTGACATCCAGCCTAGGCAAGGCTTCAGCTGATGCAGCCTCAGTCGGGACCAGCTACATAATTTGCAGGATCCAGCACAAAGTGGAAAATTGGGGCCCCTTGCTCAACAAGTATTAAGAATTTTGAGATAGCAGCACCAGAGCATTGAACCAAGCGTGAGGTCCTTCTGAGCATGGGTCCCTATATGACTCCACAGGTCCTGGACCTAACAGCTCTCTAACTGCAGCCATTTGAGAACTTCCCAGCTGAGCCCCGTCAACCCACAGAACCATGTAACACAATGATAAGTTTTTATTTTAAGTCACTAAGCTTTGGGGTGGTTTGTTATCCAGCAATAGATAACCAGAATTACCCCCCACCCCAAAACAAAACAAAACAAGCAAACAACAACAAAAACTGTAGGCAGCCCTAACCAGGAAAATGCTAAAAAAGTAAGTCTATAAAGGACCAAATATACATAGGAGGCAGATATTACACAATGAAATATAAATCCCAGATCTAGCAGTAAGGCTTCCTTGAGGTCAGAATGATTTCCTTCTCATTTGGGCAGACCTTGGAAGAAGAAGGTGGATAGTATACTTGCCTCAGAATGAGCTGAAGAAAGAGGCATTACTGTTAAAAATAACAGTCAACCAAAATGTGAATAAAGTTGTACTGTGCAATAAGGTTTATTGGATCCATGGAAAGAAGTTAAAAATGAGGGAGATGAACGACTTTGATTATCTTGCTTAAGCATCATGGAGAATAAATAAGTTTTCTGGGGATGTCTATATAAATAGTCTGATTTTCTAAAAACTGAAAAAGTTGGGTTTTACAAACTACAGCTTAGGTACTTTAATGTAGGCTAGATTCTGGAATAGCATGTTAGAGGAATAGTTTGTGAATTACTAAAATAGGAAGAGTTAATAACTAGGATCCCATGCCGCTTCATTAAGAATAAGTCACACCAGACATAGGGCTTGGCACACAGTAGGTATTTAAGAATTATTAGCTCTTTGAATTTCTTTCTTTCTTTCCTCCCTTCCTTCCTTCCTCCCTTCCTTCCTTCCTTCCTTCCTTCCTTCCTTCCTTCCTTCCTTCCTTTATTCCTTCCTTCCTTCCTTTATTCCTTCCTTCCTTCCTCTCTCTCTCTCTTTTCTCTCTTTCTCTCTCTCTCTTTCTTTCCTCTCTTTCTTTCTCAGTTACTTCACATTTCATAAAGAATTCAGATATTTAGCAAAGTACTTAATGGATTTCTTGTGGAAAAGAGAGAAACGGGTCACAGGATAGTAGAGTTACGTGATTTATAACATTCAACAATCAGTTACAAATGCTTTATGAAAGTCAGAAAGAATGGACCACTCGGGTTTTGGTGTCACTGCTATGCCATTTACTAGCTGTAAAACTCTTGGCAAGGTTACATAACCTCTCTCAACTTCAGTCTCTTGACCTGCAGAAAGGGAATAATAACCTATATGGGGGTTAGTCATGAAGTGGTTAAACAGAAAGCCCCACGTCAGTTGGCTGCACTAGCCCCTAGAGGAATGGGGCAGGTGGTTCCTCTGCTAGGGGAGACAATTAGATTGAGAGGCAGGAAACAACTAAAAAGGAAAAGATTTTTGAGTAAGAGGAAAGTCTTCTGGGCAGCACTTGGCCCAGGAGAGATCCTATTTTTCAACAGACTAAAGCCACAGAGGTTCTGAACAGCCTGTCCTTCTCACAAGTTGGAGAAAAGTCACTGACCTTCTAGAGCAAATTTTTTACTGGAGGGAGAGTCATGACTCCTGATATATGTGGATCTGTTCTGTAACTATCAGGTACAGAAACAAAACATAAGAATAACATAAATTCAGTAACAGAAATACATTAATGCAGGGAATCCCATGCTTGAAGGACCCAACCTTGGGCAGCTCCAGAGACAGACAGTTCTGTGCAGTTGAAAGATTAGCTTTAAAACAGGAAGGCAAACAATCAAGGGACGGTCCAGGAGACCTGGCACAGGAATGGCCAGGGGAGATCTGTGGCCTAGGCCTCACATTCAAAGCCCCCAAATTTAGGCTTTTGACACTGTCTCCAAATGAAGTTATATATTTGTCTGTCACGAGTTATACTTACAGAATTGAAAGAAGATTATATTCACTATGCAACTTTAAACTTGTATTCCTATTACTGGACCGCACTACCTGTAATGTGATATCAATTAATGTTTTTAAGAAATCCTGAAATTATTTTGTGAATAGCACAAATATTTCACTTTTTAAAATGTTAACATGGGAAGCGGCTGTGGCTCAATCAGTAGGGCTCCCGTTTACTATGTGGGAGGCCCCGGGTTCGGTTCCCGGGGCCTCCTGGTGAAGGCAGGCCCGCCCGCACGGCGTGGTTAGCTGACCCAGCGAGCACAAGCAGCAAGGGGGTGATAAATGAATAAATAAATAAAATCTTTAAAAAAATAATAATAAATAAAATAAAATAAAATAAAATGTTAACAAAGCTGTTACTAAAAACCATTTAATGTAAGCATTACCTCAATTTTTATAACACTGTTTTCACATTTAAAGTATATATACTGGGGAGTGGATGTAGCTGAAGTGGTTGAGCAGCTGCTTCCTATGTACCAGGTCCTGGTTCAATCCCTGATAACCTCCTAAAAAAAAAAAAAAAATATATATATATATATATATATGTGTGTGTGTGTGTGTGTGTGTGTGTATACACTAATATATATATATATATACACACACACATATATACACACACACATATATATATACCAACTCAACATCTTTAGTCACTAGGGAAATGCAAATTAAAACCACTATAAGGGAAGTGCATGTGGCTCATGGAAGGTCCCGGGTTCAAGTCCCAGTGTCTCCTAAAGAAGATGAGCAGACACCTCACCTGCCACAATGAGCTAGACCCCGTACCCACTGCAATGAGCTAGACAACACACCCACCGCAACAAGCAGATACCTAAACCAGCAGAAGCCACAAGCGAGCAGATGCTGCAGCCCGCAGGGAGCAGATGTGGGTCAGGCCATTGGGCACTCGCCCCCCATGTGGGAGGTGCCGGTTTGGTTCCTGGTACCTCCTGGAGAAGGCAAGCAAACAATGAGCAGACAGATGAGAGAACCATCTGGGGGAGGTGGAGGATAAATTAAAAAAACAAAAGTTTGTTTAACAAAAAAAACCACTATAAGATCCTAGTTCATACCCCCTAGGATGGCTATTTCCAAAAAAATGGAAAATAACAAGTGTTGTTGAGGAAGTAGAGAAGTTGGAACCCTTGTGCAATACTGGTAGGAATGTAAAATGGTATGCCACTGTGAAAATCAGTTTGGTGGTTCCTCAAAAAGACAAACATAGAGTCACAAAATAATCCAGCAATTCCACTTCTAGGTATTTACCCCAAAGAATTGAAAACAGAGATTCAAAGTGATACTTGTACAACGTTTGTAGTACCGTGATTCACAATAGCCAAAAGGTGGGAATAACCCAGGTGTTCATCAACAGATAAAAAGATAAACAAAATGTAGTATATCCATCCCATGGAACAGTATTCAGCTGTTAAAAGGAATGAAGTTCTGATATATTCTACAACATGGATGAACCTTGAAAACATTATATTAAATGAAATAAGCCAGACATAAAAGGATAAATATTTTATGACTGCACTTATACAAAATGTGTAGAATACATAAATTCAGGGTGTCAGAAAGCAGATTAGAAGTTACCAAGGACTGGGGAGAGGGGATGTGGGGAGTTGTTGCTGAATGGCTTCGACATTTCTGTTTGGGGTGATCAACAAGTTTTAGAAATAAATGATTGTGATGGTTGATTATCCTCATTAATGTAGTTAATGCCACTGATATATATATACATATATATATATAATATATAAATTTTATCATATACATATTTTGCCACAATAATATTTATATATCCCAAGAGCCTCAAAAAACGAACATGGTCTGGACTTCTCTCAGCCTCTGAGAGAAGGTAGGTGAAATCACATCCAGTGAAAAGGTGATGATTCAGGCCAGGACAGCATAGGTGCCAGTCTGTGGCAAAATTCTCCAGAATCAGAGAGAGAGATGGGGATTCTGACCCCAGCTTTATGAGTAATCAATTGCATATTTGGAGGCAATTACTCTATGGAAGGTAGCTTTCTCCCTTTAAAAGGGAGAAAAGGAAAAAAGAAATAAAAAAAGGGGAAGCTATAGGACTTAATGATCTCTAAGATATTTTCCTTTAACATTTTTATGCATCTATTAATACTGAGTCTAGAAAGATGGCCCTCACCTCAATCCCTTATCCAAAACATTTGGGGCCAGAAACTTTCAGAATTCAGAAATGTTCAGATTTTAAAAAGATAATACATGTGTATAAAATATATAACATTCCAGTGGGATCTCCAGCAGACCCATATTCACAATCAAACATTAATATTTCTGCAGCAAAATGTATGAATATTTATACTAAATGGGAAATAAAGGCTATAAATAGCCAACATGACATGTGAGCTCCGTTCAGGTTTTGCCATTAAATGAATTCAGATCAGGTTGGGTCTTATCATGGAATGAGTTTTAAAAAAAGAAAAAGAAGAAACATCAAACCAACTTTCAGTTTTTATGACTTTTAAGAAGATTTCTGAGTTATATAGTTAACCTCAGTACCACTTAAAAGGCGTGACTTCATATTAAATGAAATTTATTGCATATTTCAATTAAAGTTTACAAACTAAATCGCCCATATGCCTTGCCTTTGATTTTTCTTCACTGGTCATTTTCAGGGTTTCTTGGACCTTATAAAGTGCCAAGGTAAAAGAACTTCAAATAACGAAAAAGAAAGGTAACTCGTTAATTGCAAAACTAGTTTCCCATATACAAGGATACCGTGTTATTTTTAAATACTCAAACACCTGTGTATTTATTAGCATATTTGTTTATAACCTAAAATGGAATCGTTTATTTTTCGAGCTGTACTCAAAGAATTATATCCTGCCTTAAAATCTCAAGTCAAACTAAGGAGCAAAATATTCTGACTACATCCCTCTTCTTTTTAAAATTCTTCCATTTCCCAGGTTTCCAGGGAGGTTGACAGCTTTTCTTATGTTTGTTAGGCATTTGTGTTTCCCCCATAGGCTTTTAGAATGCAGGCAGCGGGAGGGTGAAGGAAGTAGGGGGTGGGTGGAATGAGTGTGGGGGTTGGGGTGGGATTAGGAGAGGAGGGGAGGAAGAGAGTAGAGAGTGGGGAGGTAAGAGTTCTGTTCAATCCCAGTCCTTCCCCTGGGGCAGACCCCCTTTCTTCCCTTAGGGCTGCATTCCCTCAATGCACCTTCCCTTTCTTCATCCAGAGTCAGATCCATTTTCTCATGGCCTGACTATACCACACTCCTAGGATAACTTCTTTTAACCAGGCCCTTCTTTCCAAGGCATCCTACCTGGGGAGAGTAAAGCATCAAGATTGAAGGATGCTCAGCTTTGTACCCTGGTCCTTTCCCACATTGAAGAGCATCTGAGGACAAAGCTTAGAAAATACTGGTGACCATATTCCCACCAAGTACAGAAATCCAAATCTTGACATTTTGCTCTGTCTGATTGCAATCCTTGCAATCTTGAGTATTCAACATATTTAACAACTGGCATTTGTCATCAGTATCCTAGTCAACCAAATAGAATCCTAGCAGGAAAACACCAGTGGGTTTACTCAATAGGTAAATCTTCCAATCTCTTTGGCTATCTTCACTAATCTATACAGATAAAGAGCATGAGCTTTGAAATCAGTAGATAATTAGCTTCTTCAAGCCTTAACTTCTACAAAATGTGGGTATAAACTACTTATGCTTAGTGAGTTGGTGAGTAGTAGAGGTAAGAAGGTAGTGTGCCTAATGCAGTGATGGTGTATATTAAATGCTTCATAAATATTAGTTCCTCTTTTCTCCTTATTATAGGAATTTGTGGCACCAGCAAACTGACAGAAAGGTTATGGAAAGTACACATGGAAGGGAAAGGATCTGGGGCCCCTGAAACTACAAGCCTTCATAGCTAGACCAGAAGAGAAAGTTGATAACATATATTTTTATATATGAAATGTTTTAGAAGGGGAGAAAAGGACAATTTACTAATATCTAATTATTTTTCCCAGCTAATCTTGTACTTTATTTTATTTATTTTTAAAGATTTTATTTATTTATCCCCCCTTGCTGCTTATGCTTACTGTGCCATTTACTGTGTGTTTTTCTGTGTCTGCTTGTCTCCCTTTGTTGGGTGGTCCTACTGCGGGCTGGCTTGCCTTCACCAGGAGGCCCCGGGAATCAAACCCAGGGCCTCCCATATGGTAAATGGGAGCCCTATCAATTGAGCCACATCCGCCTCCCTATCTTGTACTTTAGACACATCCCATGCCTTCATTTCATTTCTATTTCCTTCATGACTCTCCTAAGAGAAGCAGGCTTTGGCAATAAGGTATCATGTTTGTGATCTTTCCTGAAGGTGGTGGAGAATGAAGTCTGTTGGTAGCCACAGGCTAGAATCAGATAGACTCTGTTTCCAGTCCCAGCTCTGCCACTTCCTGTATGATCAAGGCAGATCTTGAAAGCCTCCTTTTCATCACGGGTAAAAATAGTATAATCCCACTTAACTCAAAGAACCATTCATTTGCTCACAAATATTTGGGAACGGGGGGTACCCATCATGTGCCAGTTACTGTACTAGATGCTGAGGATAGTCAGTGAACAAAACAAAATTCCTATCCTTTACAGCCCTTGCATTCTAATGGGAGATACAGATGTTATACCAAAAAAACAAAACAAAACAAAACAGCCCAGCATTTAGATATGTCAGATGGCATTTCATGCTATGGAGGAAAATAAAACCAGGTAAGAGGGCTAGCAAGTGATGAGAGTAATAGAGCAGGTTACTCTTTTATATAGGGTGGTCTGAAAAGCCTTCATAATTAGGTAACTTTGAGTAGAGACTAAAGAGAGTGAGAGAATGGAAGAGCATTCCAGGCTGTTGTGAGATTTAAGTGAGACAAAGTAGATAAACTCTTAGCACAATACCTGAGATACACTGGGTTCTGTCACTGTTAGCTGTTTGTTTGTTTGTTTGTTTTTAATTTTTTGTTAGCTGTTTATATTACCAAAGAAGGTATTACATTACAGAGAAGGTTACAGGTAGGTGAAAACTTTTCTAGTTCCACCTAACACACTACTGAGGGACCCTTAACCATTGTGAAAAAGAGGGGTGATGGCTCAGGAGGTTTCTTGTTCAATAAAATGTCAATCCTATGAGCAAAAGTACTTCTGTGGGAGTGAGATGTTTTAAGGCAGCAGAAAAGAGAGTGGGGAAAGAAGTGTGTCTTCAGATTTACGTTCTCTGTAACAAATATTTCCAACTCTGAAGTTGGCACATACGCTGAACTAGTAGTCCCCTTCATCAACAACAATGATGATGATGATGATGACAATAATTATGAAGTTTATAGGTTTGTAAATGCTTTTCCCCAAAGTCCCCAAGTGTTTTATAGACATGACCTAGTTCACCAAACTATATAACTTCTCCAAAGACAGATCTAAGCCCATTTAAGAGATGAGGAACCTGAGGCATAAAGAAGCTGAATAACTCCTTCAGGATCAAATAATTACCAAGGAAACTCCAATTGGGATCCCAGGCTCAGTTTTCAAGCCAGCTCCCTTTTTTTCAGTCTGACTCTTCATCTCTCTGAATCTTAGAGATCACTTGGAGGGTGCACTGAAAGGAAGCCAGAATGTCAGATATTAAAGTGCCCATCCCCTGCTCATCGTGTAGGTAGTGATCACTAAATTCTATTTTTTTAAAAAGCTCCTTCTTTAGTGCTACCAAAATATTAAACATCTAGAACACCTCTCTGCTCTCTGTTACTCCAACTCCTGCTTAAAAGTAAGGATGGTATAAACAAATACAAACCGGCTGGTGAGAGAGGCCCAGTTAGGAAATATTCATACACTCAAATACAGATATTTGTTTTTTCTCTGTGAAAACCAACAGGAGCACAGCATGAAAACTCTTTTTAAAAAAAAAAATAATTTCTCTAGGTGAGGCCTTTTACATACCTTCCATGTTAATTAGTCCTTGTGACAAACTTTTGCATGAGAAATCATTAGCTACACTTTACAAAAAGTTAAGTAATTTAGCTAATGTCACATAGTAAATGGAAAAGCTGAGATTCAACCCTACAGATATCTACCTGATATCTGAGTCTCAATTTTGTCCACAAGGCCAGTTCATACCATTCTCACTCAAAGTACCTGCAAGCTGATGATCCAGTCTGATTACTTATGCCTCATTTCTCTCTTTACCTGAAATGTTGGCAAAAAAAAAAAAGTAAAAGCAGCAGGTGAAATTTGCACAGTGCAGTTTTTCAATTGTTTAACCAAACCTTAATAAAGGTTTAACAGATTGATATATGCAGCTAAAATTTGGAATTTGGGAATTTACATCTGGATTTTAATGATCGTTAACGTGGATAATTGGTAGCTTTCTAGATGACTATTTCAGTGCATCTCTTTTTCTTATGGAGATGACAGCCTGGATTTTATAGGCAGGCACCTCTGGAGACCTGAAAGAGGTCTGAAATCTGGGCTTCTATGATATCAAGACTTTCTCAGACCCCAGAGGTGATTACTTGTAATTAAGTGCTACTTGTAGTTAATGTTCTTTCTTTGGAAAGAAATACACCTGTAATTGAGGGTGAGAGGGATATTGAACTAGGTAAACTTGAAGGTGCCTATCAGTGCTAAAATGAATTCTAAACCTACTCTCTTTCACTTTTTACCAGAAGCACATATTTATAAGGCTACAAGGAGGGTAAGATTCATAGGCTACAAACTCCAATAATGCTTCTCTAAAATGTTTTATAGATACTGCAAATTCAGTATGCCCCCAATAAAACCCTTCACCTTTCTGAGCTAACCTTCTTGTCCTATAGGCTCTGTGGCAGGGGATGGCATCCCCACCCATCAAGTCTTCCTAGTTGGAAATCTGGGAGTTCTCTTCAACCTCACCCTCTTCCTCACTTTCAACTGGTTATTGTGGCCTGTTGTGATTGCCATGACCTCCAAAAATTTTCATCTCCACAAATTTGATGTTATTCCTTACTTTAAATTTCTGACAGCTCCCCCTTGCATTCTGGATAAAGTAAAATAAACTCCTTGCATGGTCGAGCTCCTTAATCGGGACAGATTCTGGAGTCCTGCTGCTTGGATCTGAAGCCCACCTCCACTATTTCATAGCACTGTGCCCTTTAGCACAATCACCTCCTTGAAGCTTGGTTTTCTCATCCATGAAATGGAGATCATGGTAGCCTTATAGAGCACTCTGCACAATGCTTAGAACTTAGTAATAAGCATTACTTGGCTGTAGTAGTAGTGATAATAACAGTAATTCTTTTATCCTTCCCCCTTTTATTACCAGCCACCCAGAATTATTCACATTCCCATGTCTCTTCATATCCTTTTTCCCTCTGCTTATAATGTTCATCCTCTCTTTTCTAATCCAAAAACTGCTACTCACCTGTTCTGGTTATCAATTTATTGCCTCTCAGCTCCAAATCCATCCTTTTTGTCTGCTTGGCAAAAGTGGACTTGGGCCCTTTAAATATTTTTCCTTTGCTAGCTGGCACTGAAGCTTTGTCAATGGAAGGCACTGCAGAGACATTATAGGAGGAAATTTTTTGCTGCCTGGTTCTGTTGTGTTCACTTAGCAGGCTCCTGCAGTGCACCCACAACTTCTCCTATAGTGCACAGCGGCCAGCAGCTTCCCCCAGCACTCCTCAGGGATAGTATGGTAGTAAGTGTACCTGGGGAGACACCTCCCTGTGAACAGACTTCCCCAGAAAATTCCAGCAAGTTGCACCAGTGCATTTGTACAGTGACTTCTCTGTCATTCAGTGAGCCCTCTCCAACAGGTCTGGATCTCAGATGGGGAAAGGGGGATGCTCCATCTCAGTTCTAAGTTTAGCGAGTGCTCCTTATAGCTACTATTTCTGTATTCTTAACGGTTTCCTTTACGTCTTACTGGCAATTTCCTCATCACTCTGATCCTCTATTATAGTTAATAATTCTTTATATTAAAATTTCCCTATTCAAATCACTGAGTGGGATTTCTGCTTCTAGGAGGATGGGGTAGACATACCTTTCCCCATTTTTCCTACTAAGCATTACTAAAAATCCTGGACATTTATATGTAAAACAAATATAAGAAGATTTTGAAAGGTGGAAAGACAGCATACCTGTTAGGGACCTTGGGACCAAAAGAACAACACAGTGATGAATTCCCTGAATCATTTTTTCACCTCATATATCCCAGAACCAGCAAGCTGGAAATGCCAAGGGCACAGATAAAAAAGCCCCAATAAAAACGTGTTCTCTCTAGGCAAAGGACCAGACAAGAGAAAGTAAAAAGCAGAAGACTTTTAGACAATAAACACTCGCCTACAAATTACTGTACCTAAACATGTCAGAACAAACTGTGGCCCCACCTCCACCCATGCCAGCTCTGGTCAAGTGGGGAGCGTAGACTTCACCCTCACCAGGCTATGTGAGGGTGCTGGGTGGTACCAGAAAAGGGCGAGTAAGGGGCCAGAAGTTTCACCGCTACTGGGCATTACTGAGATACCTTCCACACCATGCAGTCAGGGCAGAGCACTAGGGAGCTTAGACTTTCACTTCCAGCCAGTACTAATGTTGTACCCCTCCTCTCCCACAGGAGAAAATCTTCAGGACCAAGGGCTAAGCAAAGAGCTCCTAGACTTCTACCAAAAGCACAATCCATAAATGGGACTTCAAAATTAAAAACTTTTAATCTACAAAAGACCCTGTTAAGAGAATGAAAAGATAAGCTATAGACTGGGAGAAAATATTTGCAAACCATTTATCTGACACAGGACTAGTATCTAGATTATATAAGGATCTCTCAAAACACAACAGTGAAAACAAACAAATAATTCAGTCAGAAAATTGGCAAAAGATGTGAAGAGACATTTCACCAAAGAAGATAATACAGATGGCAAATAAGCACATATAAAGATAATTAACATAATTAGCCATTAGGAAAATGTGAATTGAAACTATAATGAAATATCCCTACAACTATTAGAATGGCTAAAATTTAAAAATAGTAACAAGTGGAGTGGGTGTAGCTCAGTGGTTGAGTGCTTACTTCCCATTAAAAGAAAAAAAAGTGGCATCCCCAAATTCTGCCAAGGTTGTGGAGAAACTGGATCACTCATACATTGTGGTGACAATCTAAAATGGTACAGCTGCTCTGAAAAACTGCTTGACAGTTACTTATAAAATTAAAATGCAGCTAACATATGCCCCAGAAATTGCCTCTGGGTCATTTATCCCAGGGCAATGAAAACTTATGCTCACACAAGAATCTGTACACAAATGTTTAAAAGCAGTTTTATTCATAAGAGCCCAAAACGAGAAATAACCCAGATGTCCTTCAGCGGGTGAATGTTTAAACAAATTGTGGTAGAGTCATTCCATGGAACACTATTCAACAAAAAAAAGAAACAAACTATTGATACAAATAGCAAACTGGGTAAATCTTGAGAGAATTATGCTAAATGAAAAAAAAAAAACCCATCCCAAAAGCATATATAGTGTATGATTCCTTTATATAAGGTTATCAAAATGACAAAATTGTAGAACAGATCAGTAGTTACCAAGGGTTCAGTAGGAAGTGGGGGGGGGGGAAGTGGGTATGGCTATAAAAGCACAACACAAGGGATCCTTGGGGGGATGGAAATATCTGTAATGTGACCCTATCAATGTCAATGTCCCGGTTGTGATATTGCACTATTGTTTTGCAAGATGTTATCATTGGGGGAAACTGAGCAAAAGGTACAACAGATCCTCTGTATTATTTCTTGCAACTGCAATGTGAATCTACAATTATCTTTAAAAAAAAAACTTTTATACTTACCTGGTAGGGGAGATACCATGATCACAAAGGTGGTTTTCCCAGGGCAAGGCTGATCCATTGCACTGGGGATCTGCTGACCCCTGCGATTTCCCCAAATGCGGGAAATTCGACTGCATAATTTGTGTTGATGGGGGACTGTGTAAAAACAAACAAACAAACAAAAAACTTTAACTAAAAAAAATTACCAGGCAGAGCGAGTATAGCTCCAGTGGTTGAGTGCCTGTGTTGCATATACTAGGTCCCACATTCAATCCCTGGTACCTCCTTAAAAAAAAGTTACCATGTGTTTTCTCCTTCTGGATGGGACCCTGAGTGATAAACTGCTCTTCCTTCTCTTTGGAAGCATCCCCAGACAGGTAGAGTTCTTCCTTCTCTCCTCTGAGTCCACCAATACTTTTGTATGTTCCTTTAGCAAAATACATAGCTTGTGTTTTTGCTGTTTTTTTTTAAAGATTTATTTTATTTATTTATCCCCCCACCTCGTTTGCAATCGTTCTCTGCTTTCTGTGTCCATTTGCTATGTGTTCTTCTGTGTCTGCTTGTCTTCTCTTCTTGTCTTCTCTTTAGGAGGCAGAAAATGATCCTGGGACCTCCCGACGAGGGAGAGAGGTACCCAATCGCTTGAGCCACCTCAGCTCCCTGGTTTGTTGTGTCTCTCATCGTCTTTTTCCTCTGTGTCTCTTTTTTGTTGCATCATCTTGTTGCGTCAGCACTCTGCGCAGGCCCGCTTTCCTTCACCAGGAGGCCCTGGGAATCAAACCCAGGACCTCCCATATGGTAGATGGGAGCCCAATCGCTTGAGCCACATCTGCTCCCCCTAGCTTGTGTTTTAAAACCATTTTTTCTACATCTTTTTTCTTCCCTAAACTGTGAGTGGACAATATCTTACTCATTTTTCTATTCCAGCATCTGGCTCATTGATCAGTAAGAGTGGTTTGAATAAATGAATGACTGGACAAAGCAAGCTACTCAGCCAAATAGAATTGAAGCCAAACCAATTCCTGTGTGGGGTTGGAAGGTGTTCTTGGTGATCCAGTTCATGGACCCTCACACAGTGGGGACCACTGTTCAGACACGATCCTGAGCCTAGTTTGTGTCATGGGAGAGCCACGTTAGCTTTATAGCTGCCAAAAGTGGCATTTACCAATGAACAGTGAAAGTCAAGAAAATTAAATGTATGTAATGCCATGTCTCTGGCCTCAGTCAAAATGATTTCTTTAGTTAACATATCTGGCCTTCTCCTTATTCCCCTGCCTCAACTCTCTAGTTTTTTCCACTCCTTCCTCCTTCCCCTACTCTATTCCTAGAACCATAAAATCTGAACTCAAAAGAACCATAAAGGTCTTCCCATTCAACAGATGAATACCTGATAGTCAGGACAGGGGTGAACTGCAACTTTTTGTCAGAACTGACTCAACTCAGAACCCTCTGAGAAGAACATTAGTAAGAATCCAAATGTAAGGCATAAGCTCAGTAACTGAGGCAATGATCTAGGAGGCAGTCTGTGAACCCCCCAAATAAATATTCCTACTAAACACATAAATTCAGACCTATTCTTGGAAACATAGCCAAAGACACAAGTTGGAGTCATGTCCCAAAGGTGATATGTAAAACTCTGTAAACAGACATAAATGTCACGAAACTGTTTCTATTCCTAAAGAACTAAAAGTATGATAACATCCCTAACTGTACAGTCTTGACAACATGATGTCTGTAAATTTTATTCTTTTCCTGCATAGTGAATAAGGCAGTCAATTGGCTAATATATCCAATATGCTGCATAGTTATATTTCTCAATGGGAGTGAGTAAATGGATCTCTAGTTTTGATACATAAATCTCTTGTGAGTTTAGTAAATTAGTCTCTTAGCATCTAATCACGTCTTAGTGTACTTATAATTCAGTTTATAAGCCTTCAAGGGGACAACCCTTCCAGGAAATCCGGTGACTATCTCTAAACAATGCCATCTTCTATAAACCATCCAGATGGCCAAGCAGTTGCCCTGCCCAAGTAATACCTGACTTTACCCTAGGCCTTCGTTTCCATTCAAATGAAAACATCCTAACAAATGGCAATGCAGCCTATGTGTCCTTGACTCCTGTTAAAGAGAGAAGGAACTTGGCAGTTATAGTGTTGCTCATTCCATCTTTAGTTGTGCCTTTAGAAATGCCCTTAGCTGAAACTTGCCTCCTTTTCCTTTTCTTCTCATTGATCCTAGTTCTACCCCTTGGGGCTATGCTGAGAAAAATTAAGCTTAGGTTTAGTTTAGTCAACATTAAAAACCTAAAATAGGAAAGTAAAATGAAATAAAAGAACCAAGTAGCAGCAATGATAATCTTATCTCTGTATCTTTATTTTTCTTTTACATTAATTAAAAAGAAAGCAAAGTATACATATACAGGAATCACCAGCCCTATTCAAAATCTCACCTGAGGGGCAATCTCAGGGAGTAAGAGCCTCAGAAAAGCAGGAGCCACAAGTCAGCAACAATTACCTCCCTAGTCTGAGGTCAGGGCTGCTGGCTGACTTTCCTCCTCTCCAGACTCATTCAAGGTGCATAAATAAGACCTGACATTACTGCAGCCTACTTAACAGCGTGCTGTCAGGGTACTGAATTAAGAAGGGAAAAACCAGTGGGACCTGTTTGTCAAGACAACAGAATTTCCCAGGTTATCCGTACAAGGATGAGTAACTGCAACATTAAATAGTGACAGGAGTGATGAGATCAAAAGTTTGAGTCTTGGTCTGCTATAATTATTAGATGATGTAACCCTTAGGTAGGTTGGCAGAATTCACATTTCTGTCTTAGAAACAGTCTACATCTCAATTCTTAAAATGTACATTTGGCTCAAGTTACAACCTCTACCTTTTCTTCATTTTGTTGATGCTGATTTTATATTAATTGGGAAGGTCATGGTTATGTGTATAGAAAATGTGGATCCAAGAGCTAAAGTTTTACAGGCAGCTACTTGGAGGTGATGTTTGAAAACTTTAGATTCTTCAAATAGGTGAGTCATTCTCTTCTACATTTGAATTTTCTTCCTCCATCCTGGCTCCTAATTCCCATCAAGATGCTGAAGTAGTCTGAGTTTAAATACTAAACAGTTCTTTTGTGAGTCTACCTGTGGGGTTTTAGGATATTTGTTAACTGTAGCTTTTAGGAAAAGGATGATAATTGACAATGATCACCAAGGCCTAACAGACTAAACATCTTTAGTCCCCTGGGTTACTCATGAAATACCATCCTCCCAGTCACCCAGGATGAAAGACTGGAGCTAATTTTCTCACCTTCCTCTTCTCCCACACCTTGTTGACTTTACTCTGAAGCATTTCTCATGTCTGTCTCTTCTTCTCCTTCCCATAGATCATTGCAGAAGCCTCCAAATGAAAAAAGACACCAAACCCTTAACAGTTATCTGTAGATAAGAGATTAAGAGACATTTTACATTTTTAGCTATAGGTGTATAATCTTTGAAAAATTTTAACTAGTGTTTACTGCTTTTACAATCATAAAGATATTTTTAAATAAAGCAAAGGACGTGAGAGAGGCATATGTTGTTCTCAGAGGTCTCTTGGTATGATGGAAAGAGGGTATGATAGGAACATTTGAGAACACGGACATTTCTGTAAATTTTTTACTTGTAACATAACCGGGAACCAAACTTTAGTTCCTGTGGTGGCTACAGCAGTACAACTGTCTTCTATAAATAGAGTTAGAAAAACTCAGTCTGAATTCTTATACAATATCATCTGACAAAGAAGATGGAAAAGGCATGTTAGTCACAGACCAAGAGAAAGAAAGAAGGAACGAAGAAGAGGGGAAAGTCCTAAACAACTCAAAATACAAATTAGTTTTTAAAGGGACTCTTCAGTGTTTGTTAGGTTAGTATAACATTTAGACCTGTAATGGGAACTATCTTTTCCAACTCCCTGGTTTATAATCACTGAGGAAAGCCAGCATGTATTTGTGACCCACCTCCCTTTTCACACAATCCAGACACTATTTATGGAGCTGCTTGTCCCAGGACTCCTGCCCCAAGGAGGCCTTGTGTGCTCTGTGGCTTGCTCTTCTGGAGCTGGACAGTTTTCAAAACCAGCCAATAACTACTACTAATTTTTAAGAAAAAATGCTAACAGAGCAAGGGAGAGTACAACACCAGAGACTCCTGAGAAGAGTTTTCATCTGGCTTCCTCATTTTTGACTGGGCTCAACTGGAAATGCACCACACTATCTCCCACAAGCCCAGGTTCTAAGTTTAAAGGTTGAGAGAACTCCAGCTGTACTCTTTGAGCTCCGAGTCAGTCTCCTTTTGGTTCATCTTCCCTATAATTAGTGCTTGTCCGGGGGCTCTGGGATTAGGCCACAGGCTTGCATTTTCTTCCTTGGTCCAATGACTTGCTGAGGCATGGAGAGGGTTCTGGAAGACTTTGCCAAGCATGCCTCCACTATTAAGACATGAGCACATGATTTATATTTACATAACTCAGCAAGAGCACATGGGTTATATTTATAATGGGCAAGGAACTAAGAAAGCAAAACATACTCAACAAATGTCTGTTGAAAGACTAGTAGAACATGGTGGCTAAAAGTATAGGCTCTAGAGATGGCCTCACTGGGATTCAAGTCCCATGTAGCTGTGTGACCTTTCCAAACTTTAAGCTCGCTAAAGAAGGACACCTGGTTTTTAGTCCAGACTCTTTCATTCATGACTGAATGTGCTTGGTCAAGTCGTTTAACTTCTCTATGTCTCAGCTTTCTCATCCATAAAGCGGGGTAATTATACCTGCCTTGTCTACCTCACAGGATTGTCTGGGGGATCAAATGAGATAATGTCATAACAGCCCTTTGTAAATTAGAATATGCTATACAAATGCAAGCTATTATTATAGTTTATTCTAGTGACTAGTGAATAATAAAACTGGTTGAACCAAAAATCCCATTGTTACCAACCTAAGTTTTACAGAGCAATTTCCCAGTTCCACCCACTCTACCTTCTAGGCACTTCCACCTACCTCCTCCCATGACTTTAATAAAAGACAAGAGAAAATGAGTACCGTAACAATTTTCTCTAATCAGCTTTCTCAATCAGAGCCCTATGAAAACATATCCAAAAGAAAACCAGAAGGGGTAGTAGAATGTGCACCATTTCCTTATTCCCCCAGATTTTTTGGTTTTATTTGTCTAGTGCTGTGAGTCTGAGGTTATTTTCACACTCTAATATGGATATAAATCAGTAGGCTAGGATTCTGGTCTCTGTTTTGCCACAGTTGGCTATGAGCATGTGCAGGTTACATTCCCTTCTGGCCCTCACTTTCTGCCATCTCTAAATTAGAGATTAAAGTAGATGAGCCATGTGGTCCCCCCAGTTATAAGGGTTTATAATTCATTTGGAATTGGCTTTC
Organism: Tolypeutes matacus; assembly: GCA_026826555.1. Taxonomy (NCBI): domain Eukaryota; kingdom Metazoa; phylum Chordata; class Mammalia; order Cingulata; family Chlamyphoridae; genus Tolypeutes; species Tolypeutes matacus. The sequence continues at coordinate 64,730,642 of JAKSZT010053883.1, forward strand.
CTGACCCTTCTGCCCACTTTAAACAGTTTTTTCAAACTTTTTGGTATTGGGCATGTGCAGTTTATGCTGGGACGAGATTAAGAGCAAAGGAAAAACAAACAAAACCAAACCAAACAAAACAAAAGCCACAATAATCACTGAAAGTGACTGCTAAGCTTCTTTCCAAATTTTCCTCCTAGTCCCTCTTGTGCTTGTTTTTTGGAGTGGCTTAACAAGGCCCTTTTTAAAAAGAGAGAGAAGCCAGAGTTGGGAGGTTAGAGTGGACTTGGAATCCAAAACTGGATTAGATTCTCAGTCCCATTTACATTTTCTGCAACTTTGGGTAAGTTAATTAGTCTGAGTTCCAGTTTTCTCACCTTTAAAACGAGGCTAACACCTGGCTTATTTACATTCTAGGCTTATTTTTGGGAGTAAAAGAAATTGCTTAATGTGCAAAAGTGCTTTGTAGTTATTTACAATAAAACAGAGGTTGATTCTGTAAATCTGAGGACATAACGGGGTGATTAGGTCTATGCAGTCTAAAAACCCAAAATAGAATTACATTTGTACAGAATCAAGAATAAAAGCATTACTAGTGCCTACCCTTCTCTACAGCAAATTCTCCCCAGGACTTTGGTGTTGAGATAGTTGTTGAACTTTCCCTTTCTCAGATGATTCAGGCTTACTTTCTTTAAAATGCCTCAGATGTCTAAAATATAACTACCACTCTATTTAGAAACCTCTAAAGAGAGCCATGAAATTTGGAACTGCTTCCCACAGCCAAGCTCCATAGGTGCAAGAAAACTGCCAGCCCACATTTCATTGCAAATCAGTTTGATCCAATTGCACTGACAGCTACAGCCCGAATATAGGCCAACAGCAGGGGTTCACATTGGCTAGGGTAAGTCAGCTCACATATTGGAGAAGGACCAGTTAGGACAAGTCACTTAGCCTAATTACCCTTAATAGATTTAGTGCTGTTTACCTGGAGGAAGAGAACAACTTGTGAGATTCTGTGAATATATTTTCCTCTTCTCACTCCACACTCTCTCTCCCCTGGGTGATCTTACTCATTCCTATTCTTTTGTGATGACTTCTGAATCTCCATCTTCAACCCAGATGTTTCACCTGAGGTCTAAACTACCATCTGTTTACTGCTTGTCTCACTTGGATTTCCCACTGGCATCTCAAACTCAGCATGCCCCAGGTTGATGTCCTCACCCACACATCCACAAACCAGCTTCTCCTCCTTCTGGTGGTTCCCCTCCTGTGATCCCTATCTTGTTGAATGACACTGCATCCGCCCAACTGTCTAAACAACATCTCCCTCCCACAGACAATCTTTCAAATGTTATCAGTTCTACTTCCTAAATATCTATGGATTTCATCTACCTCTCTCCATCCCTGCAGCCACTAGCCTAGTTCAGGCTGGATTATTGCAAGGGCCTCTCGACTGGTTTTCTTACTTCTATTCTTAACCCCTTCTAATTCATATTCCAGAATAGTGATATTCTGAAAGTGCCATTCATTCCCTTGCTTAAATGTTTAAATAGATTCCCAGTGCTCAGGGAAGAAAACTCAAGCTCCTGAACATGGTCTTTCAGGCCCTGTGTGATCTGGCTGTGCTTCCTTCTCCAGGCTCATCTCTCACCACTCCTTCCCTTTCATCCCATGTTCTGGTCCAGTGACTCTCAACTCTGGCTGCACATTAAAGCCACGTGGAAATCTTTTAAACATATCCAAGGCTGGGCTCCATCCTAGACTAATTAAATCAGAACCTCTGCAGTAGAGCCATCCCAGACCGCTCCTCTATTCCTGCAGGCACCCTGCCCTCTCTCATCTTTATCCTTTGCATCTGCTTTTGGCTTAGCTTGCAATGCTTTCTTTTCACCTTGCCTCCTCTCCTTCCACCCAGCTAACTCATTCATCCTTCAAACCTCAAGTGGGATATCATGTTGTCCTCTGAAAAGTCCTTGTCAAGCCTGTTGCCCCAGTATGGGGTAAGTGTCCTCTTCCAAGTGCATCCACTAGATCACTCTGTACTTTCTTTTCTGGCACTAGTACTTATCATACTGTATTTGTATTTGCCTGTACACTTTGCTAGACTCTGTTGACTACAGAGACTGAACCTGTCTTGCTTGCCACTGTCTCCCCAACATCTAGTACAGTATCTGGCACATAGTATGTGCTCAGTACATCCATGGAAATAATTACGTAATTCTATTAAGTAATTATTAGACTAACTACCCCAGACTTGTCAATCACTCATAGTAGCAGGTTCTCTAGTCATATCCATTTCCGAGTTCTTTCCTTCATTGATTCATGCATTCTTTTTCTTTTTTTAGATACTGGGGCCGGGGATTGAACCCGGGACCTCGTATGTGTGAAGCCAGCACTCAACCACTAAGGGGAAGCAGGCATCCAACCACTTGAACTACATCCGTTCCCTATGCATTCTTTTAACAAATATTTGAAAATCTAGTATGTGATAGGTATTGTTCATCCTGAAATAAATTTAGATTCCCCTAAATTAAAAATTTCCCACAGTTAGGGCCTGAGACATATCTGAGAAGAGGCAAGGAAAGGGTCTTACGATTTCAGTTTGCCTGGGTTGCAGACCTTAGCCAGAAGATCCAGGAAGCTTCCTCTGTTCATGCTTACCCTCTGCCCTTCTTTACAGGAAACCAGGCCACGAATTATGCATAATTGTTTCCAAGGATTGGTCTTCAGATGCTTGAGACGTTTAATGAGAAAGGCAAAAAAACTTAAGGGCATGGGAAGCGGCTGTGGCTCAATCAGTAGGGCTCCCGTTTACCATATGGGAGGCCCCGGGTTCGGTTCCCGGGGCCTCCTGGTGAAGGCAAGCCCGCCCGCACGGCGTGGTTAGCTGACCCAGTGAGCACAAGCAGCAAGGGGGGAATAAATGAATAAATAAATAAAATCTTAAAAAACAAAACAAAACAAAAAAAAAACTTAAGGGCAGAAACTGGCTTCTCGAGCACCCAATAAGTGAAAACAATAGGTGAACATCTCCTCGACCACCCCACTCAGGGACCTCTGTCCTTCTGACAGCTTTGGAGTGCCAAACCATGGACACCAGACAGCCAGAGCATGTTCTTGGAGTGCTTGGAAAGCTCTCATCTCTTCTCCAACCTTCACTCAGCTGGTTCTGCCTAGTTAGAGTGCTATACCCCCACCAAGAAGACCTGGAGAGACTCCAATTGCACCTAATAAAAATGAACCAAGGAGAGTAAAACTCATTATATAGGAATAAAAGGGGAGGAGGAAGAGAAGAAGGATAGGAGGCAAAGGGAAAAGAAGAACCTTTGATTATAATGGTAATAGTAATACAACTGGCTAATATTTTTTGAGCACTTATATTGTGCCAGGCATGGAGCTGAGCTCATTTAATCTTCACAACAAACCCCAAAGCCTGGTCACTGGCATGACCACAACCCTGTGTTCTTAGACATGATGCCAAAAATATGTGCAGGGAGTCACGCTGAGAGGGAGCGGATGGGCTTGGGGATTTGGAAAGGATTGCACAATTGGATTACCTGGTTTAATAGAGGTAGCATAAAGGACAGTTGAAAGATACAGAGATTTTGAAGAAGGCAGAGTGGTTCCAAACTGGAAATGTTTGAGTGGGAACCTGAGAGTATGATGATGAAGGCCAGAATGAAGTTTATGTGGGTACCTGGATGGCATGGAGGGGAGATGAAGGCCAAGGAATCAGGTGTCATCAAAATGGGTAATGAAGTCATCAAGATGATACTGGGAGAAAGAGTAGGGGGATGAGAGCTTCATTCATCCAGTCTACAAATAAATATTGAGCTCTGTTACATGCCAGTCATTACTCTAGGCTCTGTGGATACAGTGTTGAACAGACCAGATAAGGTCCTGTGGTGATGGGAGCTTATGTCCCTGTAGGAGTGACAAACAAACAACAATCATTAAAACAAGTACAACATCCAGTGGTGTTTGATGGACTGTGGTTAAGAGGACAAATATGAGAATGTTTTCTCCTGAATGATAAATATATTATACTAATATAGGGTGTTAATAATTGGGTGGGTTGGGGGAAAAATACACCAAATGTAAGATAGGGGCTATAGTTAGTAGCACTATTTTGATGATGCTCTTTCATATTTTGTAACAAATGTTTCACAACAAAGCAAGGTGTTGTTGGTGGGGAGATGTATGGGAGCCTTGTATGATGATATGCATGCTTGTTTTATAAATTCAAAAATTTTACTATATATTTATTGTTTATGTATGTTCATGTATGAATGATATACCTCAATAAAATTTTATTTAAAAAAAACAAGTATAGAAGAAAAATTACAGGGGGTCGGATGTGGCTCAACTGGTTGGGTGTCCATCTCCCATATGGAGGGACCCAGGTTCGATCCCTGGGACCTCCCGGTAAAAAAAAAAAAAGAAGAAAAATTACAGGAAGTGGTAAGTGTCAACAAATGACAGAGTGGGTACTTCAGATTGGGTGTTTTAAGAAGGCCTCCTTTGAAGGTGACATTTGAGTGGGATATGCAAGGCAAAAAGGAGTCAGTCATGCAAAAATCATAGGGAAGAGCATTTCAGAGAAAATAGCTGGTACAAAGGCCCTTAGCACGAACAAACTTGGCAGGAAGAACAAGACCATTGGAGCTGGAAAACAATGAACAGCCAGAGAGTGTTGTGGAACGAGGGCTGCGTGGTGGGCAAGGGTCAAATCATGTGAGACTTTATTGTCCACAGTTTGGATTTTAATCTCAGGACAATAGGAACTTATGAAAGATTTTAATTAGAAGAGAGATAATTTGGTGTATGCATGTGTATTTATAAAATTATCTTAATTATGGACTAGGGGATGGATTAAAGAGAGGAAACAGGGCCTCCGGCAGGACAAACCATCTTTCACATGAGGTTGTTGGGTTTGGTTTGATTTTCTTTTCTCAGATCTTGAAGTCAAATGCATTTCCAAGGGTCAACTCCCCAGGTCAAGAGTAATCTGAGGAGTCTGTCTGCTCCCTGTGGTTGTTTGTGAGGAAGTCAAAGAGAAGCACATACTAAACCACTCATTACAGAGGAGAGGGTGTGTGTTTTTCCTTTCCACTGGAAAACAGATAACAGAAGAAGAAATGTATTTATTTGAATCTCTTCCTGCAAAGGAAGTGCCACCACCTCACAGCCCACCCACCCCCCTTTTAGGAACCCCTTTCCCTATATCCTTATCCTTCCAATGGTTTAACAAATTAAGCCCTATCTAATTTCCTAAACTGACTTCTGAGGGCTTGGGCTTAGGGAGCTCCTTTCCTGCCACAGGAACCAGTTGATTGACTTGTTTTCCTTTCCACCTCTTTTAATGGAGGACATTGGAAGTGGGAGTCACTTCCCTCACTCTCTACCACCCCACCCAAAAGCTGTAGATTCTTCCTCTGTGGACTCTGTTCCTCCTACTCCTTTGGTGATCCAGATGCTTCATTTTCACCAATTTTTCACCTAGATAACATTTTGCATCAGAGAGGGTGTGACCCAGGCTGGGGAAGCCCATGGAGATGTCTTTGCACTGCACTGGGGCAGTGGGCAGTCTCTGGTCCTACCTGGAATCCTCAAAAAACCTACCACAAGGATGACTCAGAGCAGGGAGCCAGTCTTTGCTGACTCTTTCTTCAGTTGTGATTGCCGTGACACTGCAGTGAAGGACATCATAGAGAGTCCTTAAAGACATTATATAAGAGTGACTCATGCTGAGTGAGGACTCACTGTGTGCTTGGCTTTCTGCTAAAGACTCTATAGACCCATCTCACTAAATCTTTGTGATCTTCCTACAGAAAAGAGATCATCTACTCCATTTTTAAAAAGGTGGAAACTGAGGTTTGGTGGGGTTGAGTAATCCACCTAAAGAGATAGAGATGGGATTGTAACCCCAGTAGTCAGTTTCCAGATCCCCAAGGGGCTTGACCACAACATGCCTACCATGGCTGGAAACCTTCCTTTCTCTCTCATCATGAGTTCAATCTCAAGGTAAACTTCTGATGCAGTTTATTTTCATGATCTCAGTTATACAAAATTCACCACCGTGGACGAGGCCATCCACACTAAGATTTGTTCTCAATAGGAGCTCTGGGCACATGTGGAGGAGGTGTTGATTGAGGATGTCACATCTGAGGTTCTGGATTTTCCCCAAACATTCTTGAGTCCTGTTTTCCTAATAAATGGACTTTGTCAGTGTCACCTATGCAAGCGTTAACAATGTTTGCCTCTTGATAGAATTATAGATTTTTTTCATAATCCTTGTTTCTTGCAGACTTTTTTTTTTTTTTGCATTAAACATGTATTTGTTTTACTTTATAAGAAGCAAAGATAAAAAGAGGAAAAGTGGGGGATAATAGAGGGGTGGAATAGGGGGAAAGAAATGAAAGAAAAGATATTGTTTAGATTTGCCTTCAGCTGTCCAAGCTAGTGAGTTCCTGTGCTGAGAATCTTGCTGCAGTCATGTAGACCATCCTTAGATTGGAGTTCTTACATGGTGAAAGGCTGAGCCTTCATATCTGTAGCACCCTTGTCAGCATCACAGAACAGAGATGGAGCACAACAGAGATTGGTGGGTTGAATCAAAATGTTGTCCAGGATCACAAGGACTGCCAATTTTTCTTTTTCTTTTCTTTCTTTCTTTTTTTTTTTTTTTTTTTTTTTGCCACTTTGGATTACATGAGGTTAACAGGCTCACAAGTGTATTCCCATTGGGGTGTGAGATCATTTTTAGCGGAATTCAATTTACAGGGACTTGAGAAGAAAACTGGTATTATGATTCAAAGCAGTTCCTGAGGAAACACATGGAAATTTTTGGCCATATATTCTCAGCTTTCTGGTTCATTTGGCATATCTCCATGCTAAATTTAAAAGCAAATGTCAGGCATAATTATTATATATGTAGAAATTCACCTCCCTGGGACTTACATTCCTCATCTGAAAAATGAGGGGGTGGACCAGATGCTCCCTAGAGGTATTTCTAGTACTCGTGTTCTCTGGTTTATGTATTTTGAGCATTTTATTTTACTTTTTTGTTTACTATGAACTGAAAAGAGTGAAAAAAGATAATATCCAGACTCTAATCTTCCAACCATGTTTCAGTTGACTACAAATTGGATGACTAAAGTCTTATGTTACCTTGGACAAAACAACAAAGATAGATCAGAATTCTGAGAGGATGCCTGGATTCTGGCCTTTTAGATAAGCCGGGAGCCCATCTAACCTTTTAGATGAACCCAGTGACCAGAGATTTGCAACACTGCCCCATGTCACAGACAAAAGGATTGTTCTGTGCTTTTTGAATGTTTATAGCGAGAAGGAATGAAAATGAAGTGCCAAACCAAAACCAACTATGGTATTCAAGCACTTCTAAAACCAGAATGTACACATTGGTTTTTGGTTCTTTTTGTGTTGTCTTTTTCCTTTTTTTTTTTTTTTTTTAATTTTTTTAAAGCAAGTATATAATTGACATTTTATTTAGGTCTCTTTTATTTTAAAAGTCACGCAACATTGCAAATAAGCTCTTTAATGCTCAAGTATGTGTAAGGTGACATTTAGTGATAGACCCATGTAGTCATTAAGAGCAGTGGTCTCAGATCTCAGCAATGCCTCTTAAATAGCTGTGGGATCTTGAGCAATTTACTTAACCTTGCTGAGTCCTCGTCTATGAAATGGGAATATTAATAGTTCCTTCCTCCCTCCTCTCTTCCTCTTTCCCTCCCTTCCTTCTCCCCTTCTTCCCTTCCTTTCCTTCTTTCCTCCCACAAACACTTTTGAGCACCTGCAATATGCCATTCAAGGGTATGGAAATAAATACAGCAGGGAACAAACACAGACAAAGTTCCTTTTCTCATGGACCTAACAATCTAGTTGGGGGAAACAGACAACAAACAAACAAACAAACAAATAAATAAGGATGTCTGGCGACAACTGCAATGAACAGCAAGGATAAGGGATAAGTGGGATGGAGAGGGCTATTTAGAAGGAGTGGTCAGGAAAGGCCCTTCTGAGGAGGTGACATTTGAACTTAGATATGAACTGAGTGTAGGGAAGAGGACTCCAGGTAGTGGGAACTGCAGATGCAAAGACCCTGAGGCAGGAAGTATGTTTTGAGTAAGTGCTTGATGAAGAGCAAGAAGGCCAAGGTGGCTGGAACATTTAGCTCATGTATACCCTTTAGACTATACTCTAAATGAGCTAGGAATCCACTGGAGGGTTTTGAGTAGAATAGTAGTAACATGATATGACATACATGGTAAAAGGATCTACTTACCTTTTAAAAAGGGTTGTTTATATTTTAATATGTGATATGATGTGTGTGTTAAAAGGATTGAGATGTAATAAGATTAACATAAGCTAATTAAGCAGCATATAAGAAATACCCAGCCCAGTGCCTTATGATTATTCTTATGATTATTTTATTAGTGAAGCTCATATATCATCTCCAAAGTCCTACACTGATGATGATAGAGCATCTGTCCAGGAGCTGAGGAAACAGGAAGGGAAAACCAACATTTATGGAGTGCTTACTCTGTGCCAGACCTGTGTATATTTAGCTCAGATATGATATGGAACAAAGTAGTGCACGTTGAAGAAAAGAAAAACATGGCTCCTGATCCCAAAATAGCTCCTCTACCCTCTACCAGTCTTGTCATGGTGCCCAGAACTAATCATAACTTTGGACTGAGGGTACTACTAAAGTGGAAATATTAACCTGGGATGGTAACATCAGGTCATTTTCAATCTCCTTCACCTTGATATGAATTTGTGGATCAAATTAACTACCACTTGATAGCTTAGTTAGTCCAGGCACAGCCACTTACTAGCTTGTGGCCTTGGGCAGCATATTTAACCTCTCTGTGCCTCTGCACCTCAGGTTTCTCACCCATACTTTAGGGATGATAGTAATAACCATCTCTTAGGGTTTATGGGCTAAAATGAGATAACATGTAAAATGCTTTATCTGGCCTAAGAGTGTTACTTGCACAGTTGAGTTAATGAGTCAACCAGAAGAGCTTTGAGGGGATGGAACACAGGAATCATAAGTTTTGAGGAGAAAACAAAGGGCCAAAAGTTTTATGGTGCACAGAAGAAGGTGGGTAGCCAAGTAGAAACCACTAATTACTTTAGAAAAGAGGGGAAAGCCTTCCTTTAAGTCTAGGATAAAGAGATTTGAAAGGATTTGAATAAACATTTCACCAAAGAAAATATACAAATGGACAATAAGCAGCACATGAGAAAATGCTCAACACCATTAGTCATTAGAGAAATTCAAGATAAAACCACAATAGGATAGCACTTCATACCCTCTAGGAACCTATAATCTAAAAGACATATAATAACAAGTGTTGGCAGAGATATAAAGAAATTGGAACCCTCACACACTGCTGGTGGGAATTAAAATGGTGCAGCTGCTTTGGAAAACAGAGTTACCATATGTCCTAGCAACACCACTCCTAGGTTTATGTCCAAGGAAAATGAAAATATATGTTCACACGAAAATTTGTACGCAAATGTTCAAACATCAGTCATAAAAGTTAAAAAGTGGAAACAGCCTAAATAAATGTTCATCATCTGAATAATGGAGAAATAAAATGTGGAACACTAATAAAATGGAATATTATTTGACAATAAAAAGGGATGAAGCCCTGATGTGTGGTTTAACATGATGAAGCTTGAAAACTTAATGCTAAGCGAAAGAAACCAGTCACAAAAGACCACATATGTATGATTCCATTTATGTGAAATGTCCAGAACAGACAAATCTATAAAGACAAAATAGATCAGGGGTTGACTAGGCCTGGCCAGGATAGGCATAGGAATGGGGAGTGACTGCTAATGGATACAGGATTTCTTTATGGGGTGATGAAAATACTCTAAAATTAATCATGATGGTTCCACAATGCTGTGAATATGCTAAAAGTCATTGAATTGTATACTTTGAATGAGTGAATCGTAAGATATGTGGATTATATCTCAATAAAACTGTTAAAATACTTTTAAAGTATATAATAATGGAAGAAATGTTCATAATATGTGTGAAAGATTTGGAATTGTTCATTATAAACTGTGATTATAATTATGTGGAAAAGAGAAAAAAAAAAGCTCTGGCAAATTCTGGCAAGAAATCCATTAACCTATGAGTGAAGGTTGTCTTTGGGTGGTAAACTATAGTTGTTGTTTTCTCTTTTGACGAGATGTCCTTACTTTTATAGTAAGGAGTTTTTTTTTTTAGTGAAAGAAATGAGGAGGACATTTTCAAAACTATCCTTGGGTATAATCCTTACTAAATGCTACTAAACAAAGAGCACCTGAAGAGAGTGTCAACTATCATTTTTCAGAAAACAAAGTCAGATTGAGACCAAAATGTTTTCCACACTCTCTCTTGACTCCTTTTCCTCCATCCCTAAAGCCCATAAAAGAAAAATGATTCAGAAAGTCCTGAGCAAGTGAAACAAGGAAATCTGCTGTGCTTATGCTTGGCAGCCTCATGCCCTAGAAGTGAGGGGCAGAGAACTGCCGTCCAGACTTGTGACAGAGAAACCGGAATGAGGGAGGCATATACCTCCAGCTGGAGGCGCATGTTACAGCCCGGGCAGAGACAAGGAGAAGTTTTATTTTTACCTTGAGCACACACCATAATACTAATCTTTATGAAGAAAACCAGGTTTTCTTTCTTACCCCTAGAGAGGAGGAGCCTTTGGAGCAAGTTACACTTCCCAGCTGGCCCTGCTGTGGGCCAGCTGGTTGTCCTTCTCTAGCTCAGTGGAACAGTTTTGACAAAGTGCTTGGCCCTGTTTGGAAATTCCCTTTTCCTTGCTCTTCAAAATAAAATTAATTTGAAGTGGTTGGGTTAATCTGACATTTTTCCTCTGAGGAGAATATGTTCATTGGCAAGGAGAGGATCTCCTGGAGACAGGCCCAAGTCTGCCTGATTGGATTATACATCCTTCCCCAAGATTGACAATCTGAAATGCATTCAGAGGCTTCGCCCAGAATGGGGAGAGGCCTGGCCCAGTTCTCAGAGGAGTGGTTGAGGGACTCTGGAGTTGCTTATCCTGGAGAAGAGAAACTCGGGGAGATCCCAAGTGTTATCTCTATGCACTAACATGGTAAAAGTTTATTTTGGAATGAGAATTTTAGAGAGAAAATGAGAAGCAATGTGAAGAAGTTGCAAGTTTGTCTTAACATCAGAAAGAAATTTTAATCACTAGAATTTCCAGCATGCAACAGGCTCCCTGGTTGAGGGAATGAGCTCTGCACTAGGAAGTCTATGTAACAAGTTTGTTTCAGGCATCATTAACCTGACAGCGCTTTTTTTTTTCTCCAAAATTATATGGTACTTACTGTGTGCAAGGTACTGTTCGAAGTACTTTACATATATTAATTCCCAGAACATTCACAACAACCTTTTGAAATAAGTGTATTATCTCCAATTTACAGATGAGGAAACTGAGTCTCGGAGAAGTTTAGTAACTTGCTCAAGGTCATGCTGTGATTCAAACTCGGGCAGTCTGGCTCCAAAGTCCATGCTCTTAACGACTGTTCTGAGGTCACCCCTGAGCCTCTCCATGTCAACTTTTCTCCCCCTCACCCACAGACACCCCAGTCATTTCCAGGAGTCCCCAAGAAGTGCCTACCTATGCTTACAAACTCATCTTGTAAGCTATAGGCGACTGTGTCATGCAGCACAGCTTCCCTCTCAGCCATGTCTTTGCTCTCAATACTGCTCAAGCACCCTCACTGCTGCCTCTGCCCATTGTGAGAACATCGATATCTATGCCAAGGGGCCTTCTGGCCAACATACCCTTAGTCCCCATGTGTTGCTAGGTTCTGAGCAGCGTTGTGGAGAATGGTCCCACTTCTGTCTACTGTTTGTCATCTGAGTCCCCAAAAGACAATATTTTTGGTCTGAGTCCACCATCTCCCAGCAACAAAATGTCTCTCCAGTTACTGGCTTTCATCTTCCTGATTATCGAGTTTCAAATACAGTTCAACAATTGGAGTTGGCTCATATGATATAATATCCCTCTCTATCACCTTTACCTCTCTTTAAATTTAGAGACAACCAAAATAATTATCACAAAAAACTGGGGGTGGACATGGCTCAAGCCATTGGGTGCCTCTCTGCCACATGGGAGGTCCCAGGTTCAGTTCCCGGTGCTTCCTAAAAAGAAGATGAGCACACAACAAACAGACACAGTGAGCACAAACAATGAGGTGTGTGTGGGGGGTAGAGAAATAAATAAATAAAAATAAATCTTTAAAAACAAACCAAAAACCTCCTTTTTTTTTCTCTCAGCCACAAAACGTGGAGTCTCCGTGCACCAAGGGAAGGAGACACTCTGAAGAGATGTTGCCTAGCTTCTCTCCAGGTTCTGCCCAGCCAAAAAGAACCTGTGACACTTATAAATAGAAGCAGGGAGACTGTTCAGGGATGCTGGGGACAGGGTGTTGCACTACATCGAGGCCTGGGAAGAATAGTAAGTTCCCTTCAATTTAAAAAAGTTAGAATCTAAATTCCAAATGACTTGATAGAAACAAAGCTGGTTTAGGAGCTGTTTAAGTTGCCCTCATTGGATTTGTGTAAGCAACAGTGAGATGTGTTTCTAGGTAATGTTTTGAATATCAGTTTCTGGAGTCTACTTCATTTACGAAAGGTAAAGAGTGAAGTAAGTGGCTATCTAGTGCAGCTCACCATTCTGCATAAGGATGTTGGGAAAGGGAGACCTGGGGTATAGGGAACAGCTAATGTTCCCATCCAATGAGCCATTTCTTTGAGGGAGAATTCTAGAGATGAGCTTCCTGTGTTTGTACACCAAACTCTCTCATGCTCTTCAGGCGAGTAAAGGTAGCAAGATTCATTTAATTTTTAATGTCTCCATATTAACCAATGTCTCCATATTAATCATATTGTGTTTTATGATTAATGTGAGAAGTTTGGGACATTCAGATTCTCCCAAAGTTCTATGATAACATTTGACTGAAATAAAGGAGAGATAGGACAAGAGTGAAGCACATCTAAAAGAGCCTTGTTATGAAGAAATAGCCTACTGTAATCCTTGTTTCCTGGTATAATGCCTTGTGTAGTGTCTACCTACATGTTGAATCTGTGCTGGTCTGTGTGACCAATAGAATATTGTGACAGTGTGTGATTTTCTAGGCTAGTTGATAGCTTTTACCTTGGTCTCTTGGATTGCTTGCTCTGGGTAGCACCAGCCACCATGTTCTGAAGGGCACTCAAGCATCCCTGTGGAGAGGGCAATGTGGAGAGGAACCAACACGTCCTACCAACAGCCAGCACCGATTTGCCAGGTAGATGAGTGGGCCACTTTGAAAGTAGATTCTCCAGTCCCAGTCAAGCCTTCATATAATTGCTATCCCAAATGATATCTTGACTGCAACCTCATGAGAACCTGAGCCAGAACTGCCCTGTCAAGTTTTCCTAACCTATCAAACTGTGACACTATTGTTGATTTAAGCTACTAAGTTTTTTTTTAAAAAAAGAACTTTTCAAGATTTATTATAAGCAACTTGAGTAATGTATTCTTTTCTGAGAGTTTTTTTTTTTTTAGAGAAGTTGAAAGTTTACAGAAATATCTTGCATAAAATGCAGAGTTCCCATATGCCACCTGATTATTAACACTTTGTGCTAGGGTGGTACATTAGTTACAATTCAAGATAATTGTAGTATTAACTATAACCCATCATTTACAATAGGCTTCAGTGTTTGTGTTGTGCAGTCCTATGGGTTTTTGCTTGTTTGTCTGTTTTGTTTTGTTTATTCTAGTAACATATATTCAGCCTTGTGCACCATATTCCTGGAAAGCCAGAAGGGCAGTGTGATGGTAAGGTTAAGATGTCAGCTTGGCTAGTTAATGGTGCCCAGTTGTTTGGTCAAGCAAGCACTAGGCTAATTGTAATAAAAGAGCATTTCATGGAATTTAAACATCAATTTGTTGATTGCAGAGATGGCTGATTACTGCGATAATTAACTGAGATTTCCATCAGCAATGAGTGGTAGCTCATACAATCATTTGTAGGCCTTAAAAAGGAGAAGTGATTTCAGCAGTCAGGGAGAGAATTTCCATTTCTACTTCAGACAACCAGCATCTTCTGGGGACTCGTGGAGGTCCTTCGTCCCAGTCCCTGGCTTGCAGCTTGCCGTATGGAATTTGGACTTGTGAGACAATTTTATAAAATGTCATACTACTTACAGATATCTCCTGTTGGTTCTGTTACTCTAGAAAACCCTGACTAATACAGCTTGGTATCAGGAGTGCTCCTTGAGAAACAGAATTTTAAAGATGGGATTTCTGAATTGGTTCTGGGATTTTTGCAACTGACTTTCTACTCTGATTAGATTCAAGGGCATTAATTACTCTGTTTTCAATAATCAAGAAGCCACTGACAGTCCATGGCATGAGTTAGCAATAGAGATATGCAAAATATCACCACTGGATACAACCACTTCCATGCTTATAAAAGGCAACGACCTGGATAACAACATTTTTTTAAACACCTTAACAGAGTTTTGTGCAGTTACAGTGATGTTGGCTGGCTGTTCCTAAATACTCTTGATACAGTTACAAAAGAAAATGATGAGCTGAAGGCCTCAAATTTGCAACTTAAGCACTGGAAGAATGATGTGAAAGTTTCTATGTATACCCTGAAAGAAAATCTTGTTTCATGCAGCCACAGACTTGAGATCTCTGAGAACCAGACCCAGCATCTCATTGTTTGAGTAGCAGAGTTACAATGGAAACTAAAATCTCAAACTTGCAGGGTGTCTGTCTGCTGTTAAAGAGAAGGAATTGATTGCAAAGGAGAGAATCCTGAGGATTGGGATGGAGACATATGGTTTGATGATGATGGCAGTGGGGACATTGAAACCCTAAATTCTGCTGAGAATCTGTAACCCTGAGGAGACAGCCATCTTACCTACTCCCTGCCCTGGGAGACAACAGCCCAACCTCCAGCCTGGTCCAAGGAGTTAGCCAACCAGACTTCCAGTCTGTGTCAAGGATTCCTGGCTCCTCCCTGCCCTGAGGAAACAACCACCCAACCTCCAGCCTGCCCTGAGAAATCTGCCATTCAACCTCCACCTGAAGAAATTCATCCAATCTTGCCAGATGAAACCAAAAAGGAATACCCTGAAGTAATTGGCTTGCCTATTCTTCACACCTACTAGGCATACCTAATTCTCCTTGTGATCCACCCTCACCACCTTTCTCTTTTCTTCCAGACCTATAACTAGACTAAAGTCAAAACAAGTCCCCAGAGGTGAAGTACAAAGTGTGACCCATGAGGAAGTATGCTATACTCCAAAAAAAATGCATGAGTTTTCCAATTTATATAGATAGAAATCAGGGGAATATGTGTAGGAATGGATATTAAGGGTGTGGAATAATGGTTGAAGGACTATAAAGTTGGCTCAGGCTGATTTTATTGATATGGGCCAACTAAGGAGAGATTCTGGATTCAGTGTTATAGTCTGAGGAGTTAGAAAGGGTTCTAACAATTTGTTCGGATGGCTGACTGAAACATGGACCAAAAGATGGCCGAAATTGCCTGAGATTGAGATACCAAAATTGCCCTGGTACACTGTAGATGAGGGGATCTCAAGGCTTAAAGAAATTGGAATGTTAAAATAGATTTACCATTTAAGACCTGCCCGATCACCCCAGGAATGTCCAGAGGACACACCTTTCACCAGGACTGTGAGGAATAAATTTGTGAGACTAACTTCATCATCTTTGAAGAGCTCTGTGATCACACTTCTCTGTAGGCGAGCTATTACTGTGGGAACTGTTATCACAGAACTAGGATCCTTACACCCTATGGGGATGCTCAGATCCTGGGCCAACAGAAGGCAAATGGCAGCACTTAATCACCAAAGATAAGTGGGCATGGCTACCACAATGAAAAGTCAACTCAAAGCAGCAATCAAAATAGTCTGAGTCACAAAGACATATGGTGTTGGCGAATAGATCATGGGGTACCTAGAAGTAAAAGACATGGGCAGTCTCCTAAATTCCTACTTGTTCTGTATAAGCAGAAGAGTTCTAGGTAAAGTGAACAAAACCCTAACTTGAATTATAGAAGCAGTCACAGCCCCTTAATCAATTCCCAGACTTGAGACAGTTTACAGACCCAGAGCCCTTTGAATGAGGAGAAGGCCAGGTCCCCTTGGGGAAGGACCTTGTTAACACTGCCAAAATTTTATACTGTTAGCCTTCCCCAGAGAGACTTATGGCCTTTTACTATGGTACTGTGCACTGGGGAAAAGGAAATGCTCAAACATTTCAGGGATTATTAGACACTGGCTCAGAAGTGACATTAATTCCAGGAGACCCAAAATGTCACTGTGGCCCACCAGTCAGAGTAGGGGCTTATAGAGGTCAGGTGATCGATGGAGTTTTAGCTCAGGTCCATCTCACAGTGAGTCCAGTGTGTTCCCAGACCTATTCTGTGGTATTTCCTCAGTTCTGGAATGCATAATTGGAATAGACATACTCAGCAACTGGCAGAATCCCCACATTGGTTACCTGACTTGTGGAGTAAAGACTGTTATGGTAGGAAAGGCCAAGCAGAAGCCACTAGAACTGCCCCTACTTAGCAAAATAGTAAATCAAAAGGAATACTGGATTCCTGGTGGGATTGCAGAGATTAGTGCCACCATCAAGGACCTTAAGGATGCAAGGGTGGTGATTCCTACCACATCCGCATTCACCTTTCCTATTTGGCCTGTGCAGAAAACAGATGGATCTTGGAGGATGACAGTGTATTATCATAAATTTAACCAGGTGGTGACTCCAACTGCAGCTGCTGTTCCAGATGTGGTATCATTGCTTGAGGCAAATCAACACATTCCTTGGTGTCTGTTATGCAGCTATTGATCTGGCAAATATTTTTTTCTCAATTGCCCTTAGTAAGGACCACCAGAAACAGTTTGCTTTCACCAGGCAAGGCCAGTAATATACCTTCTCCAGCCCTATGTCATAATATTGTCCACTGGGACCTTGATCATCTCTCCCTCTCACAAGACATCACACTGTTCCATGCTTATCATGCATTCTGGATCTAGTGAGCAAGAAGTAGGAACTACTCTAGACTTATTGGTAAGGCATTTGTGTGAGAGAGGATGGGAGATAAATCCAACAAACATACAGGGGCCTTCCACCTTGGTGAAATTTCTAGGTGTCCAGTAGTGTGGAACATGTTGAGATATACCTTCTAAACTGAAGGATAAGCTGTTGCATCTGGCCCCTCCTGTGACCAAAGAAGAGGCACAACACTTAACCGGACTCTGAATTTTAGAGACAACAAATTCCCTATTTGAGTGTGCTACTCTGGCCCATTTACTGAGTACCTGAAAAGCTGCTAGTTTTGAGAGGGGACCAGAATAAGAGGAAGTTCTGTGACAGGCCCAGGTTGCTGTGCAAGCTGCAGTGCCACTTGGGTCGTATGATCCAGCAGATCCAATGGTGCTGAAAGTTTCAGTGGCAAATAGAGATGCCATCTGGATCCCTTAGCGGGCTTGTATAGGGGAATCACAATGCAGACCCTTAGGATTTTGGAGCAAAGCCCTACCATCCTCTGCAGATAATGACGCTCCTTTTGAGAAACAGTTTTTGGCCTGCTACTTGGCCTTAGTAGAAATTGAATGCTTAGCCATGAGCCACCAAGTTACCATGAGACCTGAGTTGCCTATCATAAGCTGGGTATTGTTTGACCCACCAAAGCATAATGTTGGACATGCACAGCTCTCCATCATAAAGTGGAAGTGGTATGCACGAGATAGGGATTGAGTGAGTCCTGAAGGCACAAGTAAGTTACATGATGAAGTGGCCCAAATGTCCACGGCAACCACTCCTGCCACATTACCTTCTTTTTTCCAGCCCACAGCTATGGCCTCTTGGGGAGTTCCTTATAATCACTTGACTGAGGGAGGGAAAATTTGGGCCTGGTTTACAGATGGCTTTGTATGATATGTAGGTACCACCCAAAAGCAGACAGCAGCAGCACTGCAGCCCTGTTCTGTGATGTCCCCGAAAGACAGTGGTGAGGGGAAATGCTCCCAGTGGGCAGAACTTCAAGCAGTGCACCTGGTTTTCATTTTGCTTGAAAGGAGAAATGGCCAGAGGTATGTTTGTACACTGATTCATGGGCTGTTGCCAATGGTTTGGATGGATGGTCAGGGACTTGGAAGGAACATGATTGGAAAATTGGTGACAAAGAGGTCTGTGGAAGAGGTATGTGGATACACCTTTCAGAGTGGGTAAAAGACATGAAAATATTTGTGTTCCATGTAAATACTCACCAGAGGGTGACTTCAGCAGAGGAAGATTTTAATAATCAAGTGGATAAGATGACCCATTGTATGGATAGCAGTCAGGCTCAATCCCCAGCCACTCCTGTCATTGCCCAATGGGCTCATGAACAAAGTGGCCACAGTGGTAAGGATGGAGGTTTTGCATGGGCTCAGCAACATGGATTTCACCTTACCAAGGCTGACCTGGCTACAGCCACTGCTGAGTGCCCAATCTGCCAGCAGCAGAGACCCACACTAGCCTGCTACCTGGTTCACTCTTTGTATTGTATAGTCCTATGTTTTTTGTTTGTTTGTTTTTTTTTTTTTTTTTATGTACAGCCTGGGATGTCCTCTTTGACCGCATTTGGGCATATAGTTCAGTGCTTTTAATTGCATTCACAGTGTTGTGCTGCCATCAAAAATATCCATTCTTTTCCATCAACCTGAATAGGAATTGTACAACTTAAAAATTAACTCCCCATTCCCTATCCCTACCCTGGCCCCTAGCTACAGTAGTTTTCTTAAGTTTTTTTTGTTTTTTTGTTTTTAATTTTTTTAATTAAAAAAAAAAATAGTTCAGATTTCAGGTGTTACCTCCTTCAATCCTACCTACCTTACCTGGTAAAATCCCTTACCTCTGTTAAGGCTGGCTCATACATCATCTCCTTCCCTCATTCCACTAAGCTGAACAAATCTTTTATTTTT
The DNA here is from genome assembly GCA_026826555.1 of Tolypeutes matacus. Classification (NCBI taxonomy): domain Eukaryota; kingdom Metazoa; phylum Chordata; class Mammalia; order Cingulata; family Chlamyphoridae; genus Tolypeutes; species Tolypeutes matacus. Next base: position 64,749,672 of record JAKSZT010053883.1, read on the forward strand.
TTCTGAAATTTTTAATCTGTGATTCCTGTTTTGTGTTCCTTACAATGATAATGAGAGATACTATGAAGTGTGCCTTTTATCTTAAAAACAACAGCAATGGGAAGCGGCTGTGGCTCAATCAGTAGGGCTCCCGTTTACCATATGGGAGGCCCCGGGTTCGGTTCCCGGGGCCTCCTGGTGAAGGCAAAAGCCCGCCCCGCACGGCGTGGTTAGCTGACCCGGCGAGCACAAGCAGCAAGGGGGGGATAAATGAATGAATAAATAAATAAAATCTTAAAAAAAAAACAAAAAAAAACAACAGCAACAACAAACAAACCAGAAATAAAAACTCCCCATTGTTTAAAATGCAACCTAGGGGAGAGGATGTTGCTCAAGCAGTTGAGTGTCTGCTTCCCACATGGAAGGCCCTGTGATGCCTCCTAAAACAGAAAACAAAACAAAACAAACAAACAAACAAAAAAAACCCAAACAAACAAGCAAACAAGCAAAACAAAACAAAAAACCATGTGGCTCAGTGGTTGAGTGCCAGATTTCCACATACTAGGTCCTGGGTTCAACCCCCAGTCCCAGTACCTCAAATAACAAAAATGCAACCTAGAACTATCCAATTTTAGAGTTTGGAGGGACAGAATTAGTAATCTTGTCTAGTTCTTATAATATTTTAAGCCCAACTTAAATCCTTTTGGGGCAGAGGCAAAGCACAAATAATACATAAACAAAAATCTTGGAAATGACGTCCTAATTTGATAATTTTTCATTTAGGGACAGGGTTCATTAAAATTTTGAGATGAAAATATCCCCCAAGATTATTATTTCAGTTTACTCATTAAACAGAGAATTTACTTAAAGAGTTCAGCACACTTTGATAATGTGAAGATACAGTAGAAACAACAGCCAATATCCTTTCTCCATGGACCTTACCAGACAGAGGTAACATACCAGTACCTATTTTACAAATTAAAATATGGGGCTTTCTATAAGAAGAACACATTGTGTAGTACAAATAGTAAGTGCAAAAAGAGTTAGAAAGGGGAACAATCTGTGCAGACAGGGAAGAGGTGGGTCTCACCATTACCATAATGAATTGTAGACTCCAGATGGCTGGAGGAATGACATTATGAAAGAGGTAAAGGGAAATGAGCCTTGTGTATTGGGAGAAATAAAAACCAGAGAGGAGAATGAATTAGAGATTATGGACTAGATTCATTAAAACTTGCTATAGTCTCATGACTGGTCTTCAGCTTTCTGTGATTAAGTTGTGTGAAGGAGTACCCCAGGAACCTTCAGAAGACCTGAGATCATCAGTGTCATAATTGACTTTACAAGATTCCCACGAAAGCAAAATGATCCATACAAAACTAAATGTAGATTGTGGGAAGATGGTGGAGTAGGGAGCTCTAGGACTCAGTCCTTCCACCAGAACAACTATTAAATAGGCAGAAATTGTCTGAAAGAACTACAGTCATACTTTGGTACTCGACTGCTTTGAAACTCGTTGAATTTAGTTCTTGATGCATTTTGACATGAAAATTTTGTCCTGGTACTCGTTGTTTGTTTGATACTCAACTTGCAAGCTAGAACTTGTCAGTGTCAGTTGCCTCATGACTCGTTACCCTATCCAGCTGAAACAAAGGGTTACCTGTGAATCATGCAGTAGCTCTTGCCTTGTGCACATCCCATTGTGGTCTTATCTTAGCTTCTGTGATCATTTTGTGTATTTTTGCTTTTTTTTTTTTTTCTCATCATGGGTCCTAAGAAAATGAGCAGTGATAACGCTGAGCAGAAAAGAAAATTACTTCGCACCACCATTGAACTAAAAAAAAAAAAAAAAAGAAAGAAATAATAGGTGAATATGAGAGCAGTATGAATATGATCTTGCTAGGGAATACGGTATACCTAGAACAATGATCTCCACCATCATTAAGAATAAAGAAGCGATAAAAAAGGCTGATGTTGTGAAAGGAGTTATAGCAGTAACAAAACAGCATTCCCAAACACTCAAGGAAGTTGAAAAGCTGTTATTAATTTGGGTAAATGAGAAGAAGTTAGCGGGGCGACAGTGTATCAGAAGCCATGATATGTGAAAAAGCACAAGTGTTGCATGCCAATATTTTGAAAAACAAACGGGAACCAAGTAATGAAGGTGTTGAAGTTTTTAAGGCCAGCCATGGTTGGTTTGATCATTTTAAAAAGAGGACCGGCATCTATAATGTCGTGAGGCATGGCGAAGCAGCAAGGGCTAATAAAAAGACTGCTTATGAATTCATCAGTAAATTTCAAGACTACATAGAGGCTGAAGGTTTTATTCCCCACCAAGTTTTTAACTGTGTTTTTTGGAAAAAAATGCCAAGTAGGACCTACATCACAAAAGAGGAGAAACCTTTACCAGGCCACAAACCAATAAAGAACAGGCTCATTCTATTGTGTGGGAATGCTAGTGAGGACTTAAAACTCAAGCCTCTGCTAGTCTATTTTAGTGAAAATCTGTGCGTTTTCAAGAAGCAAAATGACAGAAAAGGCAAACTCCATGTGATGTGGAGGGCAAACAGCAAAGCTTGTTTTATGATGCAGTTTTTCAGAGTGGATAAATGAAGTGTTTAGTCCCTCAGTGAAAAAATATTTGCTGGAGAAAGATTTGCCTCTGAAAGCTCTCCTACTTTTGGACAATGTGCCTGCCCACCCTCCAGGCTTGGAGGATGACTTACTGGAGGAGTTCAGCTTCATCAGTATAAGGTTCCTGCTCCCCAACACTGCTACTCTCATCCAGCCCATGGAGTAGCAAGTCATTTCAAACTTCAAAAAGTTGTATACCAAAGTGCTTTGAGATCACCTCTGACACCCAGTTGACTCTCACAGAATTCTGGAAGGAGCATTTCAATATCCTGCACTACCCTAACCTTATTGATAAGGCCTGGAATGAAGTCTCTTATAGGACAATAAAGTCAGCATGGAAGAATTTGTGGCCAAAGCTGTGACTCAGAGATACTTTGAAGGGTTTGAGGCTGACTCCAAGCCTGCAGGTACAGAGGGTCCAGTTGTGCAGGATAGTGTATCTTTAAGCCAATCCATGGGTCTGGAGGTCTATGCTGCTGATGTTGAGGAGTTAGTGGAGAAACATCGTGAAGAGCTCAGCTCAGAGGAGCTGCAGGAACAACAGAAGGAGCAGCAACAAGAGGTGGCTGAAGAGATTTCTTCAGATGAGGAGATAACGGAGGATGTCCCCAGTTCCTTGATACAGGAAATGTGTGCAAAATGGACAGAAGTTCAAAACTTTGTGGAGAAATACCATCTGGACAAAGCTCTGACCAGCAGAAATGCGAATTTATTGAATGACCAAATAATTTCACCCTTTTGAGGAATTCTGAAAAGAAGACAGAAGCAGTCCTCATTGGATAAGTTTTTAGCGAAGGTGACAAAGAGCATGTCAGAGCCTGTGGTGCAAGTTGAAAAAAGGCAGAAAAGAGAAAGAACACCTGAAGTGCAAGTGTCTGATGTTCTATTGGAGGGGAGCTCTCCTTCCAAGCAACGCTCCAGGTAACCTCTCTTCCTCACCAGTCTCCTCCCACCATCCCATTAGGCCACAGACTCTTCTCAGTACAGGTAAAGTGAGGTTTTTATTTTATTTAATCTAAGTATTTATTGATTTTTAGGTTTATTTCTTATGTAAAATAATGATATACAACCCTGTCTTTTTACAAATTGCCTTTAAACATGTGCATTGTCTTTGGTTTAGGAATGCATTAAGTTTAATTACATTATTCCTTATGGGAAAATTTTGTTTATTACTCATTGTTTTTGGTACTTGTTGTACCTCCTGAAACAATAACAATGAGTACCAAGGTTCCACTGTATTTTGAAACTCCGGAGGCCAGAAGAACACTGTATAGCATCCATGGAAGAGCAGGAGGAAGAGGCTGATTACAGTAAAGAACTGATAATTGCCACTCTGGCTAGCTTGCTGGTGACAGCAAGGTACATAAAAACTCTCTTTCCCACGACCAGGTGTGGGTATGGCCCATCACTGATCATGGCTTTTGATTAGCAATTCAGATTGTTAGGGCCCAGCTCTGAGGATGGCTACTGTTTCCACCTAGCCTGGAAAAAGGCAGTGGTGAAGGAGACTTAAAGATGCTACACTTCTGCAGGGCTTCAGGGAACAGTTAGTTGAAGGACTGCATTTTCTGGGCAGGTGAAGAAAACTCATCGTTGGGGAGCTGTGGGAGAAGCTCTTGACTCCCTTCCTGGTCCCCTCTTCAGGGCACCTTGGCAACAGTTCACGCACCCTTTGTGGGTCCTGGGCCCTGTTCTGGCTGGGAAAGACAGACTTGGGAAAGGCCTCACTGGTGTGCTACTCCTCCCAGGATTTGCTAGCTTTAAACACACAGGAGAGGGAGGTCTGTCTCCTGGGAAACAGAAGGGACAACCAAACTCTTGTAAACAGGGGAACTAAAAAACAACTAACAAGCAAAAGCTCAGGACAAGAAAGAGGCCCAGAAAGACAGAGAAAACTCTGCACATTGTATTCACCGTGAGCAGACCTTCCTGATAGGAGAGCTGAAGTTCAAGAAAATTTCTGTCTTATCACAAGTTGCCTACAAAATCAAGAGACAGACATTTCAGGGAATAAATCCCAGAATTAACACTTTAAAATATTAGAATGTACATTGTGCAACAAAAGAGTACAAGACAAACAAAAAAACAGGAAATTATGGCCATGCAAATGAAGAGGATAAAAATCCAGGGAACCCCAATGAAGAAGACCAGAATGTTGATATACCAACAAAGCCTTTAAAAAATTTATCTTAAAAATGCTCAAGGAGAATACAGAGAAAGAACTAAAGGATATCAGGAAAACAATGAATGAACAATATGGGAATCTTTGTAGAGAGATAAACATTTTAAAAAGGAGCCACAGAACTACTGAAATTGAAGACCACAATAACTGAAATGAAAAATTTCCAGCAGGGTTTCAATGGCAGATTGGAGCAGGCAGAAGAAATAATTAGTGAACTCAAAGACAAGACACTTGAAATGAGACAGGCAGAACAGCAAAAAGAAAAAAGAATTATAAAATGTGAAAATAATCTAAGACACCTCTGGGACACAATCAACCATTCCAATATACACATTATGGGAGTCCCAGAAGGAGAAGAAAGAGAGAAAGGGACAGAAGGAATAAGCAGAGAAATAATGGCAGAAAACTTCCCAAATTTAGCAAAAGAAATGAATATGCATATCCCAGAAGCCCAGAGAACACCAAACAGGATAAAATGAAGAAAAATACACCCTGTCATATATTAATCACATTATAGAATGCAAAGGGAAAGGAGAGATTTCTGAAAGCTGCAAGAGCAAAGTAACATGCTATGTACAATGGAGTCCCAATTAGATTGAGTGTCGATTTCTTACCAGAAATCATGGAGGCATGAAGGCAGTAGGTTGAAATACCTAAATTTCTGAAAGAAAACAACTACAAACCAAGATTTTATATCTGGCAAGACTTTCTTTTGAAAATGAGGGAGGGATGAAAACATCCTCAGATAAACAAAAGGTGAGGGAGCTCATCACCACTAGACCTTTCCTACAAGCAATGATAAATGGAATTCTTCAGATTGAAAGGAAAGGATATTAGACAGTGGTTCAAAGTGCATTAAGGAAATAAAGACCTGTGGTAAAGGTAACTATTTGGGTAATTATAAATGCCAATATTATTGTAATATATTGATTGGTATGTAACCACATTTCTTATTTTGTATGGGCTAAAATGCAAATACATAAAAAGTAATGATAAATCTATGGTTTTTGACATTAAATGTACAAAGATATAAGTGGTAAGAGTACAAAAGAAGAAAAAAAAAAACGGCGTGGGGGACAGAGAGGTATAGGAAAAGTATATGTATGTTATTGAAGTTAAGTTGTTATCAAAGCAAATATGATTATTATATATTTAGGATGTTAAATTTTAACCCCATGATAACTACAAGGAAAATGGGTGAAAAATATATCCAGATAGAAAAAATAAGGCACTCAATATGGTACAATACAAAAAAGCAAATAAATATAAAAGTAAGCATTAACAGAAGAATTGAGGGATAAAAGAGGTAAAAGACATACAAAGGATAAATAGAAAATTGCAGAAGAAAGTCCTGCATCATCAGTAGTGACTGTAAATGTAAATGAGTTAAACTCTAATCAAAAGGCAGAGGTTGGCATAATGGATTTAAAAAAAGTATGATCCAACTATATGCTGTCTGCAAGAGACTCACTCACCTTAAAGTCAAAGATAGAAATTAGTTTGTCAGTGAAGGGATGGAAAAAAATATACCTTGCAAAGAACTTACCAAAAAATAACTGGAATGGCTATCTTAATATCCAATAATATAGACTTTAAGTTAAAAACAGTTAAAAGGAACAAAGATGGTCATTATATACTGATAAAGGGGACAATTCAATCAGAAGATGTAACAGTGATAAATATATATATGCACCCAACAGTAGAACCCCAAAATATATGAAGAAAATTCTGACAGCTTTGAAGGGAGAAATTGATGGTTCCACTTAAATAGTAGGAGATTTTAACACACCATTTTCAGTAATGGATAGAACATCTAGATCAATAAGGAAAGACAAGAGTTTAACAGTACACTAAACTAAGTAGACCTAATAGACATATATAGAACTCTTTACCCAACAAAAACAGAACACACATTCTTCTTAAATGCATATGGATAATTCTACGGGATACACGATGTGTTAGGTCAAAAAACAAGTCTCAATAAATTAAAAAATATTAAAATTATACAATGTATATTCTCTGACTACAAAAAATGAAGCTAGAAATCAATAACAGAGGGAGAAAAGGAAAATTCACAAATATGTAGAAATTAAACAACATACTCTTATTCAACCAATGAGTTAAAAAGAAAATCATAAGTGAAATTAGAAAATATCTTTACTCGAATAAAAATGAAAATACAACATACCAAAATGTGTGGAATACAGCAAAGACAGTGCTGAGAGGGAAATTTATAGCTCTAAATGCTTACATTAAAAATAAAAGAAGACTTCAAATCAGAGACCTAGCCTCAAAATTGGAAGAACTAGAAAAAGAAGAGCAAATTAAACCCAAAGTGAGCAAAAGGAAAGGAAATAAAAAGATTGGAGTGTACATAAAAGAAATATAAAACAAAAAAACAACAGAGAGAAGCAACAAAACCAAAAAGTTGGTTCTTTAAAAAGATTAATAAAATTGACAAACCTTTAGCTAGATGGACACAGAAAATCAGGATACAAATAACAAAAATCAGAAATGAAAAGGGGACATTACTACTGAGCATGCTGAATTAAAAGGAACTGTAAGAGGATACTGTGAACTGTATGCCAATAAAATAGATAACCTAGATGAAATGGGTAAATTTTTAGAAACACACAAACTACCAACAATTACTCAAGAAGAAATAGAAGAACTCAACAAAACAATTACTAGTAAACAGATTGAATCAACAATCAAAAACCTACCAACAAAGAGAGGCCCAGGACCAGATGGCTTCACAGGGGAATTCTACCAACTATTCCTAGAAGACTTAATTCCAATTCTGCTCAAACTTTTCAAAAATTTGAAGAGGAGGGAACATTTTTTCATTGATTCTATGAGACCAACATCATACCAAAGTCACATAAAGATACCACAAGAAAACTATAGATGAATGTCTCTTATGAATATAAATGAAAAAATACCCCAAAATACCCTGTCTAGTATGCAAACTGAATCCAATAGCATATTAAGAGAATCAGACACCATCAACAAGTGAGAGTTATCCCTGGTATGCAAGGTTTCTTCAACATAAGAACATCAATGTAATACACCACATTAACATAATGAAGGAAAAAATCACATGATGATCTCAATTGATGCAGGAATGCATTAGAGAAAATACAACGCCCTTTCTTGATAAAAAATATTTATGAATAGAAGTAAACTTCTTCAATATGATAAAGGACATATATGAAAAGACCACAGCTAACATCCTACTTAATTGTGAAAGACTGAAAACTTTCCTTTTATGATCAGGAACAAGACAAAGAAGCCCACTGTCACCACTGTTATTCAACATTGTACTGGAATTTCTTGTCAGAGCAATTAAGCAAGAAAAAGAAACAAAAGGCATATAAATTGGAAAGGAAGAAGTAAAACTTTCTCTATTTACAGATGATATGATCCTATATACAGAAAATCCTGAAAAATCTACAACAAAGTTCCTAGAGCTAATAAATGAATTCAGCAAAGAGGCAGGTACAAGATCAACACCCCAAAATCAGTAGTGTTGCTATATACAAGCAATGAACAATCACAAGAATAAATGAAGAGAAAAATTCCATTCATAATTTCAATTAAAAAAATTAAATATTAACCAAGGATTTAAAGGACTTGTTGACAGAAAACTAAAAAATATTGCTAAAAGAAATTAAAGAAGGCCTAAATAAATGGACAAACAATCCATATTCATGGATTGGAAGACTAAACATCATTAAAATATCAACATCAACACTATCCAAAGCAATTTGTTGATTCAATGCAATCTCAATCAAAATTCCAACAACCTTCTTTGCAGAAACGGAAAAGCCTATCATCAAATTTACACGGAAAGGTAAGGGTCCCTGAAAGCTAAAACCATCTTCAAAAAAAAAGGACGAAGTTGGAGGACTCACAATTCCCAATCTTATAACTTATTACAAAACTACAATAATCAAAACAGCATGGGAAGCGGCTGTGGCTCAATCAGTAGGGCTCCCGTTTACCATATGGGAGGCCCCGGGTTCGGTTCCCGGGGCCTCCTGGTGAAGGCAAGCCCGCCCGCACGGCGTGGTTAGCTGACCCAGCGAGCACAAGCAGCAAGGGGGGGATAAATGAATAAATAAATAAAATCTTTAAAAAATAAATAAATAAATAAATAAATAAATAAATCTTATTAAAAAAAAAAAGCATCGGGGAAGCGGATGTGGCTCAAGTGATTGGGCTTCTGTCTACCATATGGGAGGACCCAGGTTCGATCCCTGGGGCCTCCTGGTAAAAAGGCGAGTAGGTGAGATGGGCCTGTGTGGCGAGCCAGGCCCATGCAGCAAGATGATGATGCAACAAGGGAGAGACACAGGGGAGAGTCAAGGTGAGACGCGCCAGAAACCAGGAACTGAGTTGGCACAAATGACAGGGTGCCTTTCTCCCACATCAGAGGTCCCTAGGATCAAATCCCGGTGAAGCCTGGAGGAGAAAAATGAGAAGAGAAGGTGAGAAACAGACACAGAAGATCACCCAGTGAATGGACACAGACAACAAGTGGTGGGGGAAGGAAAAAAATAGCATGGTACTGGCACAAGGACAGACATATTGAGTAATGGAGTCAAACTGAGAGCTCAGAAATCAGCCCTCACATTTATGGCTAACTGATTTTGTCAATGAAGTAGAGACCACTCAGTTAAGAAAGAAAAGTCTCTTCAACAAAGGTGTTGGGAAACTGGATTTCCATTTGTACAAAAAAAAAAAAAAAAAAAAAAAAAGGACCCCTCCATCATACCATATACAAAAATCAACTCAAAATGAATCAAGACCTTAATATAAGAGCTAGAACCATCAAACTCCTAGAAGAAAATGTAAGGAAGCATTTTCAGGACCTTGCATTAGACAATGGTTTATTAGACTTAACATCCAAAGCCAAAGCAACAAAAGAAAAAAATAGGTAAATGAGATCTCATCAAAACTAAATACTTTGTTCCTCAAAGGACTATATCATGAAAGTATAACAATAACATACACAGTGGGAGAAAATATTTGGAAACCACATATCCGATAAAAGATTAACATCCAGAAGATATAAAGAAATCCTTCAACTTAGCAACAAAATGACAAACAACCCAATTAAAAAATGGGCAAAAGATTTGAACAGATATCTCTCCAATGAAAATATACAAATGGACAGAAAGCACATGAAAAGATACTCAACAGCCTTGGCTGTAAGGGAAACACAAATCAAAACCACAATGAGATACCATTTCACACCCATTAGAATAGCTGGTATTAATAAAATTTAAAAAAAGTTGGAGAGTATGCAGAGAAATAGACACACTCATTCATTGCTGGTGGCAATGTAAAATGTGGAAGATAGTTTGGAGGTTCCGCAAAAACCTACCGTATTATCCACTAGCCCATTTCTAGTTATATACCCAAACATACTGAAAGCAGGGACTCGAACAGATATTTTCACACTGATGTTCATAGTGGCCTTATTTGCAATTGCCAAAAGATGGAGGCCACCCATGTGTCCATCAACTATTGAATGGATAAATAAAATGTGATATATACATACAATGGAATATTATTCAGTCGTAAATGAGGAATGAGGTCCTGACACATGTGACAACAAGATGAAACTTTGAAGACATCATGTTGAATGAAATAAACCAGACACAAAAGGAGAAATAATGTATGATCTCACTGATTTGAAATAATTAGAATAAGCAAACTTATAGAGTCAGAATCTAGACTATAGGCTGCTGGGGGATTGGATTGGAATAGGAAATGGGAAGTTAAGGCTGAAAATGTACAGAACTCTATTTGAAATGATGGAAATATTTTGGTAATAGATGGTGCTGATGATAGCACAAGATTGTGAATGTAATTAATAGCACTGAAACATATATCTGAATATGATTAAAAGGGGAAATGTGAGATTGAGCGAATGTTAGCAATTTTCATACCTTTTTAATAACTCTAATCAATCACATGATGGGGCTTTATTTAATGTCTTTCTCTCCCACTGGACTATGAACTCTTCAAGGGCAAGGACAGTGTGTTATTAATTGTATAACCTCACAGCAACATGCCTGTATTTATTCATCACAGATACTTATTGAATGGCTATTACTTGCCAGATACTTTGCTGACACTGGGGTACACTGCGAAGACCAAGTCCTTGCCCTCAAGTTGCTCTAGTATGGAAGCAGAAAAACAAGCACATATGAGGGTACAATGTGATGGACTTATATACAAGCTGCATTGTGAACATGTTTGCTGTAACCATATAAAGACCCCTCTCCCCAAATTGGTTTTCAATACTTTCACAGTATTTACCTAGTGTCAGACACCATACTTAAGCAATTACACATATTCTAAGTCACTTAATCTGTGGAGGTAAACGCCACAATTATTTCCATTCTACGGAAGGATATGGAGATCCAGAGATGTCAAGTAACTTACTCTGGATTACAGAGAAATCAAATTTCAAATGAATTACAAAGCAACTATATGGTTGACTAATTAATTCCATGTCTCAGAAACAATCTAAGTCCAAGGAATCAGGATAATGTCCTTCTTTTCTCTTTGAACACTAAGTGGATAGTTTCTGTCAAGCTGGAAATTCCTGCTCCAGAGGCTTTCTGATGACTTGTGCTATGCATGGCATCTTATTTCTAGGACTAGCATCCTGGGAGATTGTGCTGTTTTAATGATCATGTAAGTCTACTTTCCTCATTAAATTGTACCATTTACTACTTTGAAGCCATCTTGAGTTGTCAGTTCTACTTTCCCAGGGCTCTGTAGGGGGAGAATACACTCAACAGCAAAGTTGTCCCCCTGCCCCCAAGTGGGTTTTGATTTTTCCTTGCCAAGGTCAATAGGACTATGGATTTTCTAGATCTGGGATGTTGGGATGGAGCCCTGGTGCCCTCTCTTTGCCATTACCTGTCTCCAGCTGTGAGCTCAGCTGTGGGATAATTGGTTTGAACCTCGGGTGTTAGTCGATGGATTGGTTTAAAGACATTCTGTACAGTGGTTAATGATGCTGGTAATACTGTAATACAAATTACTTAATTCCATTCTATTTTCCTTTCTAGGAATGAAGACTTTGGAGCTCCAAAGCTTGTTCCTTTTAAAAACACCTAAGTGAGTAGTTGTACCACTCATCTTCTTCAGATTGATTGTTTGTACTTGGTTCAACCTTCCTCCCAAAAAAGTTGGGTGCTTTGTGATGAAGACTGGGGATGGAGGGGCTAGAAATTCCCTGCTGAGAACAGTGATGGGAGTTGAAATCAGGTATGGCCCCTTGCTCAAGGGCCTTAGTTCAGCAATTTCCTTCAAAGGGAAAGGTGCAGGGTGAAGTGATGAGGGGTGGGTATCAAAGGGGGCCAGAAGAAGGCAAGGCCAATATATTCATTCATGTTTTCTAGCATACTCATCCATGCATTCCATAAGTGCTGATGGGACCCATTCTGTGCCAGGCCTTGTTTACAATGTGGCCTTGGAGTTTACAATGGTGAATAAGAGAGACATGATTCCTAACATAGTTATACTCATTTATAAATCCCCTAATCATGATTCTTCTACTTCTTTTATTTGAAACTATAATTTTTAATTTACCTATTAAATTTATTTCTCAGAGACTTGAAGCTCTTGGATTATTCCTATGCCAGTTGAGCCCTGAAACCCAGCAGATGTGCAGCCATATCTACTCTCCAGTCCTTTGGGCTTGCCCTGGACAACTAACAAAACAATGATGATGAGCCAGCCCCACCCCAAACACAAGGAGTATCTTCAACAGCAAGCAAAACAACTCCATTCCTCTGCCCCATAATATCTACGTCCCTTATCAGCCTGAAGCAGTCAGAGTGGACATCTTCCCAAATCCTTCAAGACTGAGGAATGAACAAAAATAAGGGGGTGTGGAACCTCTGACTAAAGTGGACTTATTGTTATTGTAGTTATTATCTTGTGATGACTGAGTAACTTGTAACATTGATTTAAAAAAAAATTTTTTTTTAAATATAAAAAAATGATAGACATGAATCCTGCCCCTCCTGGAACAGTGGAGATGATGGAAAAACAAAGAACAGATAAATTAAAATAATTACAAATTATGATAAGCACTGATGGAAAATAAACGCTGGGCTATTACAGAGAATAGCCAAGAGCACGGGGTGGGACAGGATCTTTATTTTGAACGGAATGATCAGAGACGGTCTCTGAGGACATAAAGGATGCCACCTGAAGGATATAGCAGCCAAGGGAGAATTCCAGGCAAAGGGAATAGCATGAAGGCTATTAGAAGTGAATAGAATAGAAGTGAAGGCTCTAAAGCTGAGGTCAGCCCAGACAAATGGAAATAAACTAGCTTGCCTTTAGGGGCCTCCAGCCTCCCTTCTTTTCCCAGGAAGTATGCTCCTTGCCCTAGACACAGTGCTTTTCAGGGCTTCCCCTGGCTTCATCCAAACATCCACCTTGGTGAGAGCCTGAGAACTAACTCCAGGGCTACCTTTGCTGGAATTTACAATTCATCTGGTATTTCTGCTTCAGCTGCAACTCGGAGGCAGAGTATAGACCCTCATAAAGAAGGGATGACCCTTTGGAATTTAAGGTCCCATTTCTCTTACTTTAGGGTGAAAAGGCCTTGGTAAAACCTACTGTTACAAAGTAGATAGGTTCTCTGAGCCAGATTGCCTGACTTCAAATCCTGGCTCTACCATTTACAAACTATAATTTTGGGCAAGTTACATCACCGCTCTGTGCCTCAGTTTCCTCATCTGTAAAATGGGGCTAAAAAAAGTATCTACCTCATAAGATTGTTATGAGGATTTGATGAGCTAATATTGACTAAGGGCTTAGAGCAGTACCTGGCATGTAACCATTCAACATCTCTATTGTTGTTATGATTATTATTAGACAGAAGTCATACTTTAGCTTTTATACCCCTCTACATGGTGGCGTAGGTGGTATTAGGTGTTCCTCAGGTAGTATGCTCCCTGGAGTCAAGGCACACCCTTGATTATTTAATTCAGTTCAGAAACCATTTTTATACCAGGTGCTGCCTTGGACACTCTGCATAAATCTATCACCCCCACCCCCCCATGGATGCAGAAACTAAGGTTTAAAGAGGCTAATTGACTTAGCCAAGCTAATAAGATTCCTAGGTCCACCCCTGAGATGCTGATTCACTCGGCCTGGGTTCTGATTCACAGTCCAGATGTTGCTGGGGCTGCAGTCATCTGCAGGATTGGGGCTGAGGGATCTGCTTCTAAGACAGCTCAATCGCACAGCCATTGACAGAAGGAAGCACTAAGCCTCCAAAGGTTCACACAGTAAGGTCTGCCTTAGTCTACTTGTTAGAAGTGAGTCAACAAGTTCAGCCCACACTCACAGGGAATTACATGCTACTTCTTGAAGGGAGGAATATCAAAGAATTTGTGGATCTTTTAAAACCATTCCAGGCAAGCTGCCCACACCTCACTGAGGGTGTGTTGTTATATATGAAGTAGTATTACCCTCCTAAATCTGAAGTATTCTGAATTCTGAAGTACATTTGGCACCAAGAACTTTGGAAAATGGTTGTGTTTCTGTGGTATCATGAAAAACCAGTGTGGTTTTTATAACTTTAAATAAGCTAGAGAAACATGGAAAGTTTTAGAATATTTTCAAGCTGGAAGAAACCTCATGGATTATTCAGTAACTAGATTCTAGTCCAATCTCCTTCACTCTACATATGAGTAACTTGAGACCAAGGGAGGAAAAGAAAAATATTTGCTAAAAACATACACACTAGGGAGTGGATGTGTCTCAGGCAATTGAGCTCCCACCTACCACATGGGAGATTGCTGGTTCGGATCCTGGTACCTCCTAAAGAAGATGGCGAGCTGGCGTGATGGGCAGGCATGACGAGCTGACACAACAAGAAACACAAGAAGAAAAAACATAGTGAGAGACACAACAAAGCAGGGAGCAGAGGTTCTCGGTGCCTTCTAAAGAGGATAGTGGCTGACGTGACAGGCAGGTGGTGAGCTTTTTCAACATCCCCTCTTTCGTCTACATCCAATTACTTATCAAATTCAGTTTCTCCTACTCCCACCATATCTGAGCTATCTGTTCCCATCTTCAGTTCCCATTGCCACTGCTCTAGGTAAGGACTTGCTCACTTCCTGGACTATTATGACAGTACTCTGGTACCCTGAGGGTCATTTTAACTTTTATTTTATTTTTTTATTATTTTTATTTTTATTTTTATTTACTTTATCCATTTAAACCCCCCCCCTTCCCCATTTGCTGTTTTGTGTCCATTCACTGGGCAATTCTCCATGTCTGTTTCCTGACATCTCTTCTCATCCAGTCTTCACCAGGATTTGATCCTGAAGACCTCCGATGTAGGAGAGAGGTGTTCTGCCACCTGTGCCACCTCATTTCCTAGTTTCTGGAGCTTTCGGAGCATCTCATCTTGACTCTCCCCTGCATCTCTCTCCTGTTAGGTCATCATCTTGCTGCATGGCTTCTGGGGCCTGGCAGCTCACTGGCACACAGAGCCTGGCAACCCATGTGCCTTATATATATATGTAATTTTTTATTTTTTTTATTTTTTTATTTTACTGGGAGGTCCCGGGGATTGAACCCAGGTCCCTCCATATGGCAGACGGGTTTAAAAAAATCATATTTAAAAGTTAGAGTCACATACAAATTTATATTATCTGGAATTATTTGAAAAATAGAAAAATATGGCAACATTGGGCCCATGATCAATATGTACTAATGTTGAAATTGAAAAGCAGCTGTCAGCTGGTGAGAAGATGTCCATAGTTCAGTCTGCCAGGTCCCTGTGGCTTCTTTCATCCTGGCCTCCTCACTCATTTAAGCTCCTTGCCTGCCCCCTGTAGGCATCTGGTTTGCAAGCCCAGTACCTAGTCTTTCCCTATTTCAACCCATCCACCCTATGGCCACTAGGGTTATCTTCCTAAACTATGATCTGATTATTCCACTTTCATATTTGAAAACATTTAATAGTTCCTCATTGCTTATAGATACACTACAGGTTTGGCCCCAATCTACTTTTCGGGGCTTATCTCTTGCTGAACAATCCCCTAAACCCTTTGGAAAATTCCCACCACTCCCTCTCCAACAGGTATTTGCTCAGGCCATATTCTCTGACCTCTAACTTCCTTTCTTGGTCTGCTCTCCATCCCCTCACATCTACACTTTGAGGATCCACACAGCTTTCAATGACCAGGTCAATTTCTGCCTCTTTCAAGAAGACTTGGTAAAACTCCTCATCAATATTAAAGTGTTCCTGTTCCATATGCCACCAGCACATTTTTTTTTTGAACATCCATTGTGAATGACAGTTATCATAATTATAAATAGTTATTTATCATAATAAAGAAATAATGAATAGCTAATATTTATGGAACACAACTATGTGCCAGGTAGTACTCTGAGTGTCTTACTCTCACAAGAGCATTTTGAGTAGATTTTATTATCCTTACCATTATTACCATTATTCCACTGAGGAATCTGAGACACAGAAAGGTGAAGTACCTTGCCCAGGTACACTCAGCTGGGAAGCAGTAGAGTCAAGACTGGAATCCAGGCAGTCGGACCCACTGTGTGCATAACCACTACCTTATGTAGGTACACAGCACACATTTGTAAGAACCTGCTGTGTGCCAAGCATTGTAGGAGGGGTTGTAAATGTAGAAGAATGTGAAGAACAAGCTCTCTTACCTCAAGGAACTCACAAGCTATTGGGAGGAGATTGACATGGCATAAATAAAAGGAAAAACTATTACAGGTGCCATGATAGATGTGTAGGAGGTGAATGGAAACAACAATGATGTGTCCACAAGAATTTGGAAATGGTACACAAAGGAGGTTATGGCCATTTGGAAAAGTAGGGAAAGACTTTGTAGAGGAGGTGAGCTTTGAACTTAGTCTCAAAGATGAGTTGATGTCTATCAGGCACACAAAGCAGGGGAGGGGGTGGGGCTTTCATTGGAGGTAGGAAGGAATTTCAGGCAAGGAAAACAAGTTTGAGAAACACTAAGCTTGTTCAGATTGAATGGCATTTTAGGGTGCTTGGGATCTAGGGGGGAGTAGGGAGGAGCCAAGGCCATGGGGCAGCAAACTAAGGCTCCAAGGCAGGCCAAGGAGGAATAATGGCCTTGTAGACCATTCCAAGGAACTCAGACTCTACCCTGCAGGGAGTGAGTACTTGAGAAGGCTTTCAGCAGGACTGTGACGTGATTGGGAGCACTTTTTCAGAAAGATCAATCTGATTCTCATATGGAGGATAGGACAATGCACCAAAATGAGGAGACGCCGAGAAGATTATTGTAATAGTCCAGGTAAGAGCCAACAAGGCATTCAGTATGTGACTGTCACCACATGCTCAAGAACAGGATCTGTGTTGTTTTTGTTTGTGAATCTCATTCATCCATTTAAAGAGTCCTTCAATGAATCTTTTCCATTTTTTGCCAGGCCAGTTATGTGCACCGCTGATGACACAGCCGTGAACATGACAGGTATAGCTCTTGCCCTCCTGGAACATATGGTTTAAGTCAGGGAGGCAGACAATAAACTAATAATGACAAGATTGATGAATTACAACCGTGAGAGGTGCTATAAAAGGACAACTACGGGGTGCTAACTCCCACCATGACAATGCCCTGCATTCAGACAGCCCTAGGTTCAAATCCTGATCCCTCTACCATTCAGGTAGGAGGCCTTGGGCAAGGTTCTCGGGCTCTTCAAGCCCTGGTTGCCTCACCTGAAAAATGTGGATAGCAACAGTACTCCCCCACAGGATGGTGAAGGAGGATTAAATTAATGCTGTAGATGAAAGTGCGTGCTAGTGTCTCACAAGCAGCAGAAGCTCAAGAAGGGTCGGTTGACTCTTCCGCATGGTATGCACAATAAATTCTCATTGGATGGAATTGTGTTCCTGACCTTGAACCCATCTGTCCCTTGACAACATGACTGAAAACACTGGGAGATTCTAATTTGTTGAATATAAATTGGCCAATATATCTGTGAAGAAGTCCTTTAGGAAATGTGCATTTTTGAGCAGAACAACAAGCCTGCTGCCACATTGAGGAAGGTGCTGCCCTCCCTCTGATACCTCACTAGATTTCTGCCGGGCATGTAGGAAACAGCCCTGGATTTTGTTATCTCCCAGTAGTTCAGCCTCCAAGGTAATAACCCCCGGCATATTACAAAATAAACTTTTTTGATCTTCAGAGGTCAATGAACCCATAATTTTTGCAATATCAGTGGAAGCTATATTCACCAAGATCTTTATCCTATAAGGTTCAGACCCCATCACTTGTGCTCTAACAGACTGATGACTTCATTCAACAGGTCTTGACTGCCTTGAATCCTACCATGTGCTAGATGCTGATATTGTATTTTTAGAAAAGAATCAGACCCAGCCTCTGACTCAAAGGATTCCTGGACTCTTGAGGAGTTAGAGAGATTGAATAAGTACCATCTGTGTTTTAGGAACTAGAATCAAAGTTGCACAGGTCATCAGGTCAATGCACAGAGGCAAACTGAGGCCTTTGCCTGAGAGAGCATTCCCAGTCTATGTCAACGTCCAGACTTTGGTGTCCAGCCCTTGACCTACTGCTTAAGAATAATAACTGTCATTTACTGAGCACTGATATGTCCCTGGCACAAAGTGCTAGATATGTTAGGTTGCTTAATTTAATCCCTGTGATAATTAATTCTATGAGGGGTGCATTAAATGAGTTGGTACATTTATAGTACTTAGAAGATTACCTGACTCATAGTAAGTTCTCCATAAATGTTATCCATTATTGTTATCATTCTACAGTGGATGAAATTGAAATTAGGTGATGTAAGCTCAAAAGTTTATAAGGTCCAATCATATGTCTTAGACAAATTCTTACAGTGGCTCAAAAGCTGATTGTACAGGACGTTATTTCAGCATTTTGGGTTTCCATTGAGGACAGAGTGGATAGGTAAAAAGAGGTGGAATCATACAACAGAATGCTATGCAGCAGTTAGAAGCAACAGACTGGTAACTGGCACAGTGCTAAGTGAGTCAGAGGACCTGGTCTTGCTCCTTCTGAAGCCAGCCATTCCGAGGCTGTCCAACGGGAAATGCAGTTAGGGCAGATAGAGTGGAACGACTTTCTCAGCATCCGTCCCCCTCTCCTCCTGGAGCCTCCCTGAACTGCAGAAGCTGCAAAGGTTAAAATCTACTTTTCTCTTACTCCTTTACCGCCAGGGTTCTGGATCTGATTAGAATCTGCCAGTCAGATGTACTGACAGGATGCTATACATTAGAACTGAGTTAAGTGGGGATGAAGGTGAAGCTTGCTGGCGTAGGTCTGGCTGCTGCAGAGCCAGCGCCGGGGATGGGAGCTCCCTGATCCTGACTGCGGCAAAGGCTGTAGGAGCCTAGAGTCAGCAGCTGGCCAGCTGGTCTGGGTGTTGCCTTAGGTGTCATTCCTGAAGGTCCAGCTCTTCCATCAGTTTTGTGAGTCCCTGATTCCCTGTATAAGTCCTTTCGTACTTAACACACCTAGAGCAATTTTTCTTACTTTGTGATTTTTTGGAGAGTATTTGGAAATATAGATTTCAATGTGAAATCTCCTGATTTATAAATACGGGTTTCAACAAGTTACCTAACCATTCTGAATCTTGGTTTCTTCACTTATAAAATAGAAGATATGAAGCCATCT
Organism: Tolypeutes matacus; assembly: GCA_026826555.1. Classification (NCBI taxonomy): domain Eukaryota; kingdom Metazoa; phylum Chordata; class Mammalia; order Cingulata; family Chlamyphoridae; genus Tolypeutes; species Tolypeutes matacus. The sequence continues at coordinate 64,769,181 of JAKSZT010053883.1, forward strand.
CCCTGTTGGGGAGGCTTCTGTGGGCTATCATTTACAAAGTGCCTGTCACGTAGTAACTTCTCAATAACAGAAAACTTCATGCAGTATAAAAAGCAATTGTTTTTTTTTTTTTTTGGTAGAGAATGGGTTCAGTTTGTGACTATGCTACTTACCACCACTTAAAATTTTTGAAGGCCCTGGGAGATGTCGATGATAAAGCATCTAGTATTTTAAGCTCTTTGGTTATTTCTTTTGGTGAGGATTAAATGAGCTAACATACATAAAAATGACTAGCATAGTGCTTGCCTGACACACAGGGGACTCTTCTCAAGTGTTAATTTCCTTCTTTATTGCCTACACCCTCCAGTTCTTAGTAGGTGTTTAATATGCTTGTTGATGGTGAGGATGGTTGGAAAGAAACTAATTAGGTAAACAGTTGCAAAGTATGGAGTTACACAACAAGCTTCTTTCTCTTTAATAAAAGACTGCACAAATTTTTTTCCCCTCCAGAATACAGGAAATGAAGCTGTATCTGCCTTTTCAGTGGGTGTGTCTGTGTTCTCTGAAGGCGATTCTGCTCCCACCTCTTTCCTGCCACCAACCGTCCTTTATCTTGCTACTAGACCCATGGCTTTGCACTGTTGCAGGAGATGGGACACTTGCTCTGAGTCTCTGGGGACTGCCCAAGTGAAATAGGAGTGGATTGTGGCAGGGCATGGACTCTGTGATCCTTGGAAAGTAGAAGGAGGAAGAGATAATGCTGAACACACAGTGGCCCTACTGGTTTGTTGGAAGAGTTGTAGAAGCCTGAGGTGATCCACGGATGGCGGTGGTCAGGCACTCCTCAGTGTGCTGAGGAGAGTGAGTAAAGCAGAGCTGAGGAACAGAGGGGGAGATGGTGGCTATTCTAAGACTACTCTTGAGCCTTTCTTTTTGTGAGATATACCTCTTGGCAAGAAACATAACCACAGGAATCCACTGAAAAACATTTCTAGAATCCAGAGATAAGCATTTATGGAGATCAGGTGATGCAAAAGTCTCAATCAACCGTTATATTATTCTACCTTTTATTTTTAATGCTTTTCAGGTGACAAATTGACATTTTTGAAAAACATAAATATCATATGTAGATTAGTCCATCTGATGAAAAATACCAAATATTATTTGTAATTTATAATATTAAAATAAAAGAAACAATTCTATTATTATGAACTCTAAATAATTTTAAGTGTATGATCATAATGAGTATAAGAAGGTTAAGTATCATTTTGGAATAGAAAAGATGTTTTGGCTTTGGTCATACCAATATTATTTTCCCTTTATTAGAAAAGCTGTGAGTTTACAGAACAATCATGCATAAAATACAGGATCCCCATACACCACCCCACCACTACCACCTTGCATTGGTGTAGAACATTTGTTACAATTGATGACAGCACATTTTAATAATTGTACTATTAATTAAAAATCATGGATTAAACTAGGGTTCACTATTCGTATACAGTGTAGTTCCATGGATTTTTAAAACATTTTTTTATTTTGTTACCCTATCTACAATCTAACATTTCCCCTTTAAACCATATTCAGATATATATTTCAGTGCTGTTAATTACATTCAGAATGTTGTGCAACCTTCACAACCATTCATTATCAAAACATTTGCATCATTACAAATAGGAACCCTGTACATTTTAAACCTTAGCTTCCCATTCTCCCACCTGTCCCCTGGTAACCTAAATATTCTAGATTCTGATACTATGAGTTTACTTGTTCTAATTGTTTCAAATCAGGGAGATTATACAATATTTTTCCTTTAGTATCTAGCTATTTCACTCAATATGTTGTCTTCAGGGTTCATCCATGTTGTCGCATGTATCAAGACTTCATTCCTTTTTATGGCCGAATAATATTCCATTGTATGTATAAACCATATTTTATTTATCCATTCTTTGGTTGATGGACACTTGGGTTGCTTCCGTCTTTTGGCAATTGTGAATAATGCCTCTATGAATATCAGTGTGCAATTATCTGTTTGAGTCCCTGTTGTGCTGGTTTGAGTCCTTTGCGGTCCCCAGAAAAGTATGTTCTTAAAGTTAATCTATTCCTAGGGGTGTGGACTCATTGTTAGTAGGATATTTTGGCAAGTACGATCTTAACTTAAGATGTGGCCCACCTCATTGAGGGAGGTCTTGCTTCTCTTACTGGAGTCCTTTATAAATAGAGGACTAAAAAGCCACACACAGGAGGAAAAAACCACAGAGAAAGAAAGCTGCCATTTTTACCCTGCCATGTGAGAGAGGAGTGCAGGATCACCTATAGCCTTAGAGAGAGAAAGCCCAAGAGGATAAGAGCGAGGCCAGAGGCTGGAATCAGTCAGAGCAGCCAAAACTGAAGCAACAAGGTCCCCAAGAGGTTAGGCCCACAGAGCAGCTCCAAGTTAGAAGAGACAAGCCTGGAAGAGAGAGGGGAGACGAAAGGGCTGCTTTATGCCCTGTCATGAGCTTGATCACCCATACCTGAGATCCAAGAGAAAGCATCTTTAGATGATGCCACAGTGTGCCTGATTACCCTCAGATGCAATTCAGTGAGACAGCAGCTCTTTTACCCTAATAAATTCCTATTATAAAAGCCAACCAATTTCTGATATATTGTAGTGGCAGCCTTTAGCAAACTAAAACAGCTGCTTTCAATTCTTTGGGATATATACCTTGTATTGGAATTGCCAGGCCGTAAGGTAGATCTATCCTTAGCTTTCTGGGGAACTGCAAACTGTCTTAAACAGTGGTTGCACCATTTTACATTGCCACAAGCAATGAATGAGTGTTCTCATTTCTCCACATCCTCTCCAACACTTGTTATTTTCTATTTTTTAAATAATAGTCATTCTAATGGGTGTGAAATGGTATCTCATAGCTTTGATTTGCAGTTCCCTGATGGCTAATGATGTTGAGCATATTTTCATGTGCTTTCTGGCCATTTGTATATTTTCATTGGAGAGATGTCAGTTCAAATCATTTGACCATTTTTTAGGGTTGTTTGTCATTTTGTTGTTAAGTTGAAGGATTTCTTTATATCTTCTGGATGTTAATCCTTTATTAGATATGTGGTTTTCAAATATTTTTTCCCATTGTGTAGGTTGTTGTTATACTTTCATATAAAGTACTGTGAGGCGCAAAAGTTTAATTTTGATGTGGTCCCATTTATCTGTTTTTTTCTTTTGTTGATTGTGTTTTGGCTGTAAAGTCTAAGAAGCTACTGTCTAACACAAGATCCTAAAGATGCTTCCCTACATTTTCTTCTAGGAATTTGATACTTGTGGCTCTTATATTAAGGTCTTGGATTCATTTTAGGTTGATTTTTGTTTATGGTATGAGGTAGGAGTCCTTCTTCTGTTTGTTTGTTTTACAAATGGAGATCCAATTTTCCCAGCACCATTTGTTGAGGAGACTTTTCTTTCCCAATTGAGTGGTTCTTAACACCTTGTCAAAAATCAGTTGGCTATAAATGTGAGGGTTGATTTATAAGCTCTCAATTTGATTCTATTGGTCAACATGTCTGTCCTTGTGCCAGTACCATACTGTTTTGATTACTGTGGCTTTGTAATAAGTTTTAAGATTGGAAAGTGTGAATCCTCCAACGTCATTCTTCTTTTTGAAGATGGCTTTAGCTTTCAGGGACACTTACCCTCCATATAAATTTCATGATCAGCTTTTCCATTTCTGCAAAGAAGGTTGTTGGAATTTTGATTGGGATTACATTGAATCTATAATTTTGCTTTGGGTAGGATTGGCATTTTTTTTAGGAGGTACTGGGAATTGAATCCAGGACCTTGTACATGGGAAGCAGCCACTCAACCACTGAGTTACATCTGCTTCCCAATGACAGTTGGTTTTCTTGTTTGTTTGTTTGTTTGTTTTTAGGAGGTACTGGGGATTGAACCAGGGACCTTGTACATGGGAAGCAAGTGCTCAACCACTTGAGCTATATCCACTCTAGGACTGACACCTTAATGATTCTTTAGTCTTCCAATCCATGAATATGGAATTCCTCTCCATTTATTTAGGTCTTTAATTTCTCTTAGCAGTGTTTTGTAGTTTTCTATGTACAAGTTCTTTACATTCCTAGTTAGATTCATTCCTAGGTATTTTATTCTTTTCATTGATGTTGTGAATGGAATTTATTTCTTGATTTCTTCTTCTGACTGTTCATTGCTTGAGTATAGAAAAACTATTGATTTGGGGGCACTGGTCTTGTGCCCTGCCACTTTGCTGAATTCATTTATTAACTCTAGGAGCTTTGTTGTGGACTTTTCAGGATTTTCTGTATATAGGACCATATCATCTGCAAATAGGGAAAGTTTTACATCTTCCTTTCCAATTTGGATATCTTTCATTTCTTTTTCATGCCTAAGTGCTCTGACAAAAAATTCCAGGACAATGTTGAATAACAGTGATGACAGTGGACATCCTTCTCTTATTCCTGACCTTAGAAGGAAAGTTTTCAATCTTTCACAATTAAGTAGGATGTTAGCTGTGGTCTTTTCATACATGCCCTTTATCATATTGAGGAAGTTTCCTTCTATTCCTGGTGTTCTAAGTGTTTCATCAAGAAAGGGTGTTGGTGCAAATATTCTCACTGTCCTGATTTTGTGATAATCAGGGTAGGCTAAATATTCACTATAGTAGAAACCATGCATGTGTCCCCAGACCTAGTTTTTCTCCCTAGGTCTGGTTTTTAGAAAGCTGATGATAAACTAAGCCTGATTTATTATATGACCATCCTGTATGGGAAAAGACTGTAACTCTAGGTATCTTTGGTCAACCTTAAGGGATATAGCAGGGGGACAGATGTGGCTCAAATGGTTGGGCATCCATCTCCCATATGGAGGGACCTGGGTTCGATCCCCAGGACCTCCCAGTAAAAATTAAAAAAAAGAAAAATATAGAAGGCACGCAGGCCATGAGGCCCCGTGCGCAGGTACGCCACCAGGCCCTGCAAGCCATGCAGCAAGATGATGATGTAATGGGAGAGTGACACAAGGGGGAGCCAAGATGAAACTCACGGAGAAACCAGAAACTATGGTGGCACAGGCAGTAGTACGCCTCTCTCAAACATCGGAGGTTCCGAGGGTTGAATCCCAGTGAAGACAGGAGGAGAAGGATGAGAAGAGAGGGCAGGAAACAGACACAGAGAGTTGCCCAGCAAATGGACACAAAAACAGCAGAAATGGGGCGGGGGGGGGGAGTGAAAATGAATAAAAGTAAATAAATAAATCAATAGATCCTTAAAAAAAAGTATAGGGGAGTAAGATACAGGCTATAGTTAGTAGAAATACTTTGATGATGCTCTTTCATAATTTGTTAACAAATCTTTCACAACAATATAAAGTATTTGTGGTGGGTTGATGTGGGAGCCCTGTATGATGATATGCATGTTTGTTTTGTAAGTTTACAATGTTTACTGAACACTTATAGTTTATATATGTTCAAGTATGAATGATATACTTCAATAAATTGTTTTTTTTTTATTTAAAATAAAGGGTGTTATATTTCCTCAGATACCTTATCAACTGAGATGATCATGTGTTTTTTTTCTCCTTCATTGTGTTAATGTGGTATATTATATTAATTGATTTCCTTATTTTGAGTCAACCTTGCATACCAGGGATAAATCTCACTTGTTCATGGGGTCTGATTCTCTTACTATGCTGTTGGATGCAGTTTGCTAGTATTTTGTTGGGGACTTTTGTGTCTATATTCATAAGAGACATTGATATGTAGTTTTCTTTTCTTGTAGTATCTTTGTGCAGCTTTGGTATGAGGGTAATGCTGGCTTCATAGAATGAACTTTTTTGGAAAAGTTTGAGCAGAGTTGGAGTTAAGTCTTCTTGGAATGTTTGGTAGAAGTCCTCTGTGAAGCCATCTGGTCCTGAGCTTTTCTTTGTTGGTAGGGTTTTGATTGCTGATTCAATCTCTTTACTAGTAATTGGTTTGTTGAGATCTTCTATTTCTTCTTGAATCAGGTAATTGGTGTTTTTAATAAATTGTCCATTTCATCTATGTTGTCTAACTTATTGGTGTGCAATTGTGCATAGCATCCTCTTATAATTTTTTTTTTTTTTTTTTTTTTTAGGTACTGGGGCCAGGGATTGAACCCAGGACCCTGTATATGGGAAGCCAGTGCTCAACCACTGAGCCACATCAGTTCCCTTGAGTTAGGTTTTACATTTGTTTTGCTTTTCATTTGTTTTTTGTTTGTTTAAGGAGGCTCCGAGAACTGAACCTGGGACCTTCCATGTGGGAAGCAGGCACTCAACCGCTTGAGCCACATCCACTCCCCTTATAATCTTTTTATTTCAGCAGGGTCTGTACTAATGTCCCCCTTTCATTTCTAATTTTCGTTATTTGTGTCCTTTCTTTTTCCCTTTGTCAGTCTAGCTAAAGGTTTATTGATTTTATTAATCTTTTCAAAGAAGCAGCTTTTGGTTTTGCTTATTCTCTTTATTGTTTTTTGTTCTATATTTCATTTATCTCCACTCTAATCTTCATTATTTCCTTCCTTCTGCTTGCTTTGGGTTTAGTTTGCTCTTCTTTTTCTAGTTATTCCAGTTTTGAAGTTAAGTCTTGATTTGAAATCTTTCTTTTTTTTTTTTTTTTTTTTTTTAAGGAGGTACCAGGGATTGAACCCAGGATCTTGAACATGCAAAGCAGGCGCTCAACCACTGAGCTACACCTGCTCCGCTTTCTTTGTTTTTAATGTAAGCATTTGAAGCTATAAATTTCCCTTTCAACACGGACTTTGTTGTATCCTATATATTTTGGTATGTTAGATTTTCATTTCCATTCACCTCAAGTTGTTTCCCAATTTTGTTTGTGATTTCTTCTTTAACCCATTGGTTCTTTAAGAGAATGTTGTTTAATTTCCACATATCTGACACTTGTTTTCTTTCAATATTTTAAGTATTTCAACCCACTGCCATCTTGCTTCATGGTTTCTTGTGTGATTTTGGCATTCAATCTAATTGGTACTCCCTTGTACATAATGCATTGCTTTTCTTTTGCAGCTTTCAGAAGACTTTCCTTGTCCTTTACATTTGATAGCGTAATTAATACATGGCAGGGTATACTTTTCTTCATGTTTATTCTGTTAGGTGTTCTCTGAGTTTCTTGGATGTACATATTCATGTCTTCTGCTAAGTTGGGAAATTCTCTGTCATTATTTCTTTGCCTATTCCTTTTGCTGCTTTCTCTCTTCTCCTTCTAGAACTCCCATAATAAGTATATTTTTACACTTGATGGTGTCTCATAGCTGTCTTAGGCTCCTTTTGCTTTTAATATTTCTTTTTTCTTTTTGTTTCTCAGCTTGACTCATTTCCAGTGTCTTGTCTTTGAGTTCACTGATTCTTTCTTCTGCCAGATCCAATATGCTCTTTTTATTTTTAAAGATGTATTTATTTATTTATCCCCACCCCCCATTGTTTTCATGCTTGCTGTCTGCTCTCTGTGTCCGTTCACTGTGTGTTCTTCTGTGTCTGTTTGTCTTCTCTTTAGGCAGCCTGGGAACCAATCCTGGGATCTTCTGGAGTGGGAGAGAGGTGCTCAATCTTTTGTGCCACCTCAGTTCCCTGTTCTGCTGCATCTTTTATAGTCTCTCCTCTGCATCTCTTCCTTCTATTCCTAGTTTTCTAAGTCTTTTTGTCAAGAAGGGGAGCTGGACTTTGTCAAATGTCTTTTCTGTGTCAATTGTGATGATATATGGTTTTTTACTTTGTTCTATTAATGTGGTGTATTAATTGATTTTCTTATGTTGAACCATCCTTGAATATCTGGGATAAATCCCACTTGGTCATAGTGTACAATTCTTTTAATGTGCTGTTAGATTCAATTTGCTAGTATTTTTTTTTTCAAAACAAATCAATTTTATTGATACATATTAATAAAGCATAAAAATCATCCAAAGAGTACAATCAATGGTACTTGATATAATCATATATTTGCTCATTGATCACTTCAATCATTATTAGAGTATTTTGATTATTTCAATAATAATAATAAACAAAAAATAGACAAAAAGATAAGTTAAATTTCATCAAAATTTATAAAAGTGTATGGCCCCAAATGTAAACCATAATGTAACTCATTGACCATGGTTAGTAGCAATGTTTCAATATTTGTACATCAATTGTAACAAATGTACCATCCACATGTAAAATGTTATTAATAGAGGAAAGGGGGAGGATGTTGGATATATGGGAATCTCCTATATTCTGTACATCACTTTTCTGTAACCTAAAGCTTCTTTGAAGACAAAATGAAAAAAATAAGACACTAGGAGAAAAATGGAAGAAAATGTCACTGTACATACAAGACAACAGATCTTACAGTGATGAAAGGCATAATGTCAAAAAAGTTTTTAAAATTATTTTTTAGTATTCCAAAAAATTTTTAATTTTTTATATTTTATTTGTTATTTTTAAAACTATCATTATTATTTCATTTTCTTATTTATTGTATTTGGTTATTTTGTTGGCTTTATTTTTGAAGAAGTTTTGGATCACAGAAAGGTTACAACAGTGACAGGGGAGGATCATTGGTGTGGGGTGTCAGTGATGGGGCATGCGTGGGAGAAGGTTCACCTGGGGCATACCTATAAGGCATATAAATGTGTTCAAGTGTTCATGGGGCATTGTCATGGTGGGTGGAGCTTCACACAATAACCAAAAGAATATCGAATTCCCATCCTCGGGAGATCTGCCACATTCTCTAATGGAACGGCAAGAGTTCCCTGGGTACAGGGGCAGTGGCTAGTGAAGAAGGATGGTCCATTGATGGGCCCTTGATATTGATGACTGTACTTATGAACCTTTACTTTTGAAATTGAAACTTAGCCTAGTATTATAGGGTGCCTAAGAATTACCTCCTGAGGGAAGCGGCTGTGGCTCAATCAGTAGGGCTCCCGTTTACCATATGGGAGGCCCCGGGTTCGGTTCCCGGGGCCTCCTGGTGAAGGCAAGCCCGCCCGCACGGCGTGGTTAGCTGACCCAGCGAGCACAAGCAGCAAGAGGGGGATAAATGAATAAATAAATAAAATCTTTAAAAAAAAAAAAAAAAAATTACCTCCTGAGATCCTCCTTTTTGCTCCATTGTGGTCTGTCTCTCAGCCAAACTCAGCATATAAATGCATTACCTTCCTCCCAGCATGGGACATGACTCCCCAGGGATGAGTATCCCTGGCACCAAGGTATTACTATCAAGCACCAACTAGCAATGCAACTGGAAAAAGACCTTGACTAGAAGGGGGAAAACATAAAGACTAATGAATGTGTATGGCTAAGAGACTTCAAAGTGAGTCAGGAGGTTATTCCAGAGGTTATGCTTATGTACATCTCAGCAGGATCTCATTGACTGCCAAAGTAAATATTGCCTCAAATAGTGGGCTCCTGAGTTCTCTAGAGACGTCCAGACACTATAGGCAGGGCAGACAGCTCAGGAGTTTGGTGCCCTGCCTTTGGAATTTATGCTCACCCGTGTGACAGAGTTGGACTCAGTTGTGGTTTCCCTACACGTGGCTGTTCTGCCCCCTTCTATTTAAACCTATAGTTAGTACTAGAGTCGATAGGTGTATGTCCAAGAGACTTAAATCTTTAGGTTGTCCATGTGCCACCTAGGACCTGAATCTCAACAGAGTTGCAATACCTACTCTCCGGTTCATTGGACTCACCCAGGACAACTAACAAGGAGATGATGATGGACAATGACCATCCCAAGGAACAGAGTCTGTAACTGCAAGCAAGAGAGTACCATCCATCTGCCCCATGGGATCTAAGTCCCCTCTCAATTAGAGGTGGAGAGGACATCACCATCCTGGAATCCTCAGGATTGGGGAATGAACAATGGACTAGAGTAGACTTACTGTTATTCTACTATAGACTTATTGTGATTCTAGCAATGGAAGAACTTTATCATTGATGTGGAGGCAGTGGCCATCAGAGGTTCTGAGGGGTGGGAGAGGGAAAGACAGTTGTAATATGGGGGCATTTTTGGGAATTGGGAGTTGTCCTAAATGACATTGCAATGACAGACATAGGCCATTAATCTTGCCATAACTTAAAAAATTGTATGGGAGAGAGTGCAAACTACAATGTAAACTATAATTTATGTAATCTAAATAATTTTTTTAAATTTCTTCCCACCTCCTCATTGTTGTTTTTTTATCCCTCCCTCCGGCCCTTGTTTGCGCTTGCTGTCTGCTCTGTGTCCAGTCGCTGTGTACTCTCTGTGTCTGCTTGTCTTCTTTTCTCATCTTCTCTTTAGAGGCACCAGGAACCGATCCCAGGAATTCTGGTGTGGGAGAGAGGCACTCAATTGCCTGAACCACCCCATCTCCCTGGTCTGCTGAGTCTCTCACTGTCTTTCCTCTGCATCTCCCTTTGTTGTGTCCTCTTGCTGCACCAGCTCAGCTCTCCACAGTGTGGGCCATCAGTGCTCCACAGGGCGCTGGTCAGCTTGCCTTCACCAGGAGGCCCCAGGAATCAAACCTGGGGCCTCCCATATCGTGGACAGAAGCCCAATCGCTTAAGCCACATCCACTTCCCTCTAAGGATCTTTTTAAAAAAGAAAAAAATTATTTAAAAAAAACAAGAAAATTCTTCACCTCTCAATCTCTTTATGCTTCCCCTGCCATACATAGCTGTTATTTCTGGCTATTCTTACACGTCTATCTATCTATCTATCTATCTATCTATCTATCTATCTATCTATCT
>JAKSZT010053883.1:64779931-64883370 GCA_026826555.1 Tolypeutes matacus
TCTATCTATCTATCTATCTATCTATCTATCTATCTATCTATCTATCTATCCACCTACCTATTGTTGTTTTAATCAACTTTACTGAAATTTAATCTATACACAATATTAGTCACCAATTTTAAATGTATAACTCAATGAATTTTAACAACTGTATGTAGTCACATACCCACCATAATAATCATAATGTATATTTCCAACATCCCAGGAAGTTTCTTGGTACCTCTTTGAAGCTGATCTCCCTGCTCCCAGCCTACTCCTGGCAACCACTGATTTGCTTTCTGACCCTGAAGTTTTGCTTTTCTATAATTTCAAATAAGTGGGGTCATATATGATGCAGTCTTTTGTGTCTGGCTTCATTCACTTAGCATAATGTTTTTGCAAACTAGATCCATGTTCTAGTGTATTATAAGTACAGTGATACCTCAGTACTTGTCATTAATTGCTTCTGGGAGGCATGACAAGTACCAAAAATGACGAGTACCAAACAAATTTTTCCCATAAGGAATAATGTAATTAAACTTAATGCATTCCTAAACCAAAGACAATGCACATTTTAAAAGGCAATTTGTGAAAAGATAGGGTTGTATATCATTATTTTACATAAGAAATAAACCTAAAAATCAATAAATACTTAGATTAAATAAAATAAAAACGTCACTTTACCTGTACTGAGAAGAGTCTGTGGCCTAATGGGATGGTGGGAGGAGAGTGGTGAGGGGGAGAGATTACATGGAGTGTTGTTTGGAAGGAGAGCTCCCCTCCAATAGAATATCGGGCACTCGCACTTCAGGTGTTCTTTCTCTTTTCTGCCTTTTTTTTCAACTTGCACCACAGGCTCTGACACACTCTTTGTCACCTTCACTAAAAACTTATCCAATGAGGACTGCTTCTCTTTCTTTTCAAAATTCCTCGAAAGTGTGAAATTGTTTGGTCATTAAATAAATTCACATTTCTGCTTGTCAGAGCTTTGTCCGGATGGTGCTTCTCCTCAAAGTTTTGAACTTCTGCCCATTTTGCACACATTTCTTTTATCAAGGAACTGGGGATATCCTCCCTTATCTCCTCCTCACCTGAAGAAACCTCTTCAGCCACCTCTTGCTACTGCTCCTTCTGTGGTTCCTGCAGCTCCTCAGTGATGAACTCTTCACGATGTTCCTCCACTAACTCCTCAACATCCGCAGCATCGACCACCAGACCCATGGATTGACCCGAAGATACAATACCCTGCACAACTGCACCCTCTGTACCTGCAGGCTTGGGGTCAGCCTCAAACCCTTTGAAGTCTCTCTGAGTCACAGCTTCTGGCCACAAATTCCTCCATGCTGACTTTATTGTCCTATAAGAGACTTCGTTCCAGGCCTTATCAATAAGGTTAAGCAGTGAAAGATTATTGAAATGCTCCTTCCAGAATTCTGTGTGGGTCAACTGGGTGTCAGAAGTGATCTCAAAGCACCTTGGTATATAACTTTTTTTTTTTTTTTTTAATAGGGAGAGTACAAACGCAGTACCCCACTACCACAGATTATGCAGTCAAGTTTCCCACATTTGGGGAAATCACAGGGATCAGCACATCTGGAGTGCAATGGATAAGCCTTGCCCTGGGAAAACCACCTTCATGATCATAGTATCTCCCCTGCCAGGTAAGTATGTGTACAACTTTTTGAAGTTTGAAATGACCTTCTGGTCCATTGGCTGGATGAGTAGTGTTGGGGGGCAGGAACCTTAGGTAACGAAGCTGAACTCCTTGCAGTAAGTCATCCTCCAAGCCCGGAGGGTGGGTAGGCACATTTTCCAAAAGTAGGAGAGCTTTCAGAGGCAAATCTTCCTCCAGCAAATATTTTTTCACGGAGGGACCAAAAACTTCTTTTATATATTCAGTGAACAATTGCCTCATGAATCCTGCTCTCATATTTGTGTATTATTTCTTTTCTTTTTTTTATTTTTTTGCTTAATGGTGGTGCAAAGTAATTTTCTTTTCTGCTCAGTGCTATCATTGCTCATTTTTTTAGGACCCATGACGAGAAAAAAAAAAACACAAAAATACGCAAAATGACACAGAAGCTAAGACCGCAATGGGATGTGCACAGGGCAAAAACTACTGTGTGACTGTGTGACCCTTTTCAGCTGAAAAGGACAGCAAGTCACGAGGCTATGAACACCAGCAAGTTCTAGCTTGTGCGTCTAGTATCAAACAAATGACAAATACTGGGACAAAATTTTCATGTCAAAATGTGATGCACACCAAATTCAACAAGTTTCAAAGCAGTTGAATATTAAGATATGACTGTAGTTGATCACTTTTTATTGCTGAGTAGTATTCCATTGAATGATAAACAATTTGCTTATCCCTTCACAAGTTGATGGACTGGACTTGTCTCCAGTTTTTGATGATTACAACTACTATAAACACTCAAGTACAAGTCTTTGTGTGAACATATGTTTTCATTTCTCTTGGGTAAGCACCCAAGAATTGGATTGCTAGATCAATTTATTATTATTTATTATTATTTTATAATAAATTTATTATTTTATATTAAATGTCAAATTACTTTCTAAAGTGGATATACCACTTTGAGTCCCCACGAAGAAAGTATATGAGGTCCAGTTGTTCCACATCCTTGCCAACCTTTGGTATAGGCAACCTTAAAAAAAATTTTTTTAAACAAATCAATTTTATTGATATATATTAATAAAGCATAAATCCATCCAAGGTGTAAAATCAATGGTATTCAGTGTAATCACTGTGCATTCCTCACTTCAATCATTCTTAGAGCACTTTCATTATTCCAATAATAATGATAAACAAACAAACAAACAAAAACAAAATTCATCACAGCTCAATCTCTCCATGCTTCCCCTGCTGAACGTAGCTGCTATTTCTGGCTATTCTTACACATTTATTTATTTTTAAGCAGTTTTATTGAGATATATTCACATACTATACAATATATCCAAAGTGTATAATCAATGGCTTTTAGTATAGTCAAAATGTGCATTCATTACCACAAAAGATTTTAGAACAATTTCATTATTCCAAAACAAACAAACAAACAAAACCCACACTCCTTAGCAGTCACTTCTCAGTCTCTCTATTCTTCCCCAACCTTATATAACCACTAATCTAATTTCATCTTTATAAATTGATTTGTATTTATATTGCATATAAATGGAATCATACAATATGTAGAACTTTGTGTCTGGTTTCTTTCACTTAGCATAACGTTTTTTTGTTGTTGTTGTTTTTTTGTTTGTTTGTTTGTTTGTTTTTATCGGGAGGTACTGGGGATCGAACCCCGGTCTCTCCATATGGTAGATGGACGCCGAACCTCTTGAGCCACATCCATCTCTAACATAACGTTTTTTTAGCCTGGTATTAACAGCTTGTAGTATTAACATATATTATTTCAGTTTCAAAGAAAAATGGTCTTTTATATGCAATTTTACCCATATTCATATTTCACATGTAGTATTATTATGCTATGCATTCCCATGTTACATTTTTTTTAGCTTTCCATTAAGTAATATACATGACCTTAGACTTTCCCTTTAAGCCACTGTCATACACCTATAAAAGTACCGCTAGTTATAAACATTATGCTATGCTTTCACCTTTTCTATTCGTTTCCAAAGATTAACACCCCTCATTTTACCAATTCTGCACAAGTCAACTCTCACCTTTCCATTCTCAAACCTCATTCTATTTTCTGGTGACCCATATTCAAGTTATTAACTCCATGGGATTACACAATATATTTAGTTCATAGTAGTGCAATCATACAGTATTTGTCCTTTTGTTGCTTCACTCAACATAATGTCCTTCAGGTCCATCCATGTTGTCATATGCTTTACGACTTCATTTCTTCTTACAGCTGCATAATATTCCATCATGTGTACTCACCAGTTTGTTTATCCATTCATTGGTTGATGGACACCTGAGTTGTTTCCATCTTTTGGCAATCATGAACACCACCACTATGAACAACAGGGTGCAGATATTTGTTCGTGTCACTGCTCTCAGTTCTTCTGGGTATATACCCAGTAATGGTATTGCCAGGCTACATGGCAAATCTATATTCAACTTCTTTATGAACTGCCAAACAGTCCTCCACTGTGGCTCTACCATTCTACATTTTCCCCAACAGTGAATAAGTGTTCCTTATCTAGAATATCAGTGAATATCAGTGAATGATATCTCATTGTAGCTTTGATTTGATTTGATTTGCTCTATCTAGAATATCAGTGAAATGATATCTCATTGTAGCTTTGATTTGCATTTCCCTAATCGCTACTGATGTTGAACATTTTATCGTGTGTTTTTTTTTTTTTGTTTTGTTTTTTGCCATTTGTATTTCTTCTTTGGACAAATGTCTATTAAGTCTTTTGCCCATTTTTAAATCAGGTCGTTTGTCTTTTTATTGTTGAGTTGTAGTATCTCTTTATATATTATGGATATTAAACCCTTATTAGATATGTTATTTACAAATATTTTCTCCCATTGAGACGGCTCCTTTTTCACCCTTTTGACAAAATTCTCTGAGGTGCAAAAGTATTTAATTTTGAAGAGGTCCCATTTATCTATTTTTTCTTTTGTCGCATGTGCTTTGGGTATAAGGTCCAAGAAACCACCACCGGCCACAAGGTCTTAAAGATGTTTCCCTACATTTTCTTCTAGTAGTTTCATGGTTCTGGCTTTTATATTTAGGGCTTTGGTCCATTTTAAGTTGATTCTTGTATAGGGAGTGAGATAGGAGTCCTCCTTCATTCTTTTGGTTATGGATATCCAGTTCTCCTAACACCATTTGTTGAAGTGACTGTTTTGTCCCATTAACATGGCTTTGGTAGGCTTGTCAAAACCAGTTGGCTGTAGAGATGAGGGTTTATTTCTGGATTTTAAATTCTATTCCACTGTTTGATGTGTCTATCTTTATGCTAATACCATGCTGTTTTGACCACTGTAGCTTTGTAGTAGGTTTCAAGGTCATGCAGTGACATTCCTCCTACATGGCTCTTCTTTTTTGGAATGCTTTTGGGTAATTGGGTGCACTTTCCCTTCCAAATGAATTTGGTAATTGCTTTTTTCTATTTCTATAAAACAAGCTGTTTGGAATTTTGATTGGTATTACATTGAATCTATAAATCATTTTGGGTAGGACTGACATCTTCACGATGTTTAGTCTTCCAATCCACGAACACAGAATGTCTTTCCATTTGTTTAGGTTGTCTTTGATTTCTTTTTTTTTTTTTTTTCCCAGATGAAATAAACTATTTTTTTTACTTTCATTTTTTTAAATATATATGATTTTATTATTTTTTAAAGATACTTAGATTACACAAATGTTACACACAAAAGATAGGGATTCCCATATGCCCTGCTCCCCACACCTCCCACACCCTCCCACACAAACAACATCCTTCATTAGTGTGGCACATGCATTGCCATTGATAAACACATCCTGGGGCATTGCCATTGAGCATGGACCACAGTTCACATTGTAGTTTACACTTTCTCCCACACAATTCTGCAGGCTATGGGAAGATATATAATGTCATATATCTGTCACTGCAATGCCATTCAGGATGATTCCTAAGTCCCAAAAAAGCCCCTGCATTACACCTGTCTTTTCCTCCCTCTGCCCCCAGAGCCTCCAGTGGCCACTGCCTCCACATCAATGCTGTAATTTCTTCCATTGCTAGAATCACAAGTCTATTGTAGAATACCAGTCAGTCCACTCTAGTCCATAGTTTATTCCCCAATCCTGAGAATTCTGGGATGGTGATGTCCACTACATCTCTAATTGAGAGGGGGCTTCCATCCCATACAGCCAATGGATGGGATTTTCTTGCTTGCAATTGTAGGCTCTCTCGTTTCCTTGGTATGGTGGTTGTAAATACTCACCTCCTTGTTAGTTGTCCTGGGTGAGTCCAATGAACTGGAGAGTAAGTGTGGCAACTCTGCTGAGGGTCTGGACCCAGCTGGCACATGGATGGCCCAAAGATTCAAGTCTCTTGGATGTACACCTACCAACTCCAGCACCAATATATAGGTTCAAATAGCAGGGACAGATTAGCCATGTGTAGGGAAGCCATAACTGAGTCCATCTCTGTCACTCTCAGGAGCACAAAACTCCAAAGTAGGGCCCACTGGCAAGGCACAAAACTCCGGAGCTATCTCCTCTGACCATAGGACCTGGGTGTCATTGATTTCTTTTAGCATAGTTTTGTAGTTTTCTGCATACAAGTTCTGTATTTTTTTGGTTAAGTTGATTCCTAGGTATTTGAGTCTTTTTTTTTTTGCTATTGTGAATGGAATTTTTTCCGTGATTTCTTCCTCAGATTGTTCAGTACTAGTGTAGAGAAACATTATTGATTTTTGCATGTTGATCTTGTACCCTGCCACTGTGCTGAACTCATTTATTAGCTCAAGTAGCTTTGTTGTAGACATTTCAGAATTTTCTAAATATAGTATCATGTCATCCATGAATAGTGAGAGTTTCACTTCCTCTTTTCCTATTTGGATGCCTTATATTTATTTTTTCTTGTCCAATTGCTCTATCTAGAACCTCTAATACAATGTTTAATAACAATGGTGACAGTGGGCATCCTTGTCTTGTTCCTGATCTTAGAGGGAAAGCTTTCAGTCTCTCCCCACTGAGTGATGTTGGCTGTGGGTTTTTCATATATGCCCTTTATCATATTGAGGGATTTTCCTTCTACTCCTATCTTTTAAAATGTTTTTATCAAGAAAGAATGCTGGATTTTGTCAAATGCCTTTTCTGCATCAATCAAGATGATCATGTGTTATTTTTTCCTTCAATTTGTTAATGTGGTATTTTATGCTAATTGATTTTCTTATATTGAACCAGGCTTGCATACCAGGAATAAATCCCACTTGGTCATGGTGTATAAGTATTTTGATATGCTGTTGGATTCAGTTTGCAAGTATTTTGTTGAGAATTTTTGCATCTATGTTCATTAGTGAAATTGGTCTGTAATTTTCTTTTCTCCTAGTGTCTTTATCTAGCTTTGATATTAGGATGATGTTGGCTTCATAAAATGTATTGGCTAAGATTCCCTCCTCTTCACGTTTTTGGAAGAGTTTTAGCAGGATTGGTGTTAACTCATCTTGAAATGCTTGGTAGAATTCACCTGTGAAGTCATCTGATCCTGAACTTTTCTTTTTTGGGAAATTTTTGATGACTGATTTACTCTTTAAATGTTATTGGCTTACTAAGTTCTTGTATTTCTTGTAGCATCAGTGTAGGTTGTTTGTGTATTTCTAGCTATTTGTCCATTTCATCTAGGTTGTCTAGTTTGTTGGCATACAGTTTCTCATAATAACCTTTTTTTTTTTTTTTTTTTGAGGTACCAGGGCTGGGATTGAACCTGGGACCTTGGATGTGGGAAGCTGGCACTCAACCACCGAGCCACATTAGCTCCCCTGAGTTAGTTTTTTCATTTGTTTGCTTTTTGTTTGTTTTTTGTTTTTGTTTTTAGGAGGCAATGGGAACCGAACCCAGGACCTCCCACATGGAAAACAGGCACTTAACTGCTTGAGCCACATCCACCCTCCACCCCACATAATATCCTCTTATGATCCTTTTTATTTCTGTGGTGTAAGTCATAACTTCCCCCCTTTCATTTCTGACTTTAGTTTTTTGTGTCTTCTCTCTTTTTTTCTTTGTTAGTCTAGCTAAGGGTTTCTCAATTTTATTGATCTTCTCGAAGAACCAGATTTTGGTTTTGTTGATTTTCTGTATTGTTTTTTTTTTTTTTTTTTTCCTCAATTACATTTATTTCTGCCCTAATCTTTATTATTTTTTTCCTTCTGATTGCTTTGGGAGTAGTTTGCTGTTCTTTTTCTAGTTTCTCCAGTTGTTCAGTTAGATCTTTGATTTAACTCCTTCTTTTTTAAAATAGGCATTTAGGGCTTTAAATTTCCCTCTCAAGACTGCCTTCATTATATCCCATAAGAATTGATGAGTTGTGTTCTCGTTTTCATTCATCTCAATACATTTACTAATTTAACTTACATTTTCTTCTTTGACCCACTGATTATTTAGGAGTGTGTTGTTCAGCCTCCACACATTTGTGATTTTTACTTCTTTCCCATCTATTATTGATTTCCTGTTTCATTCCATTATGATCTGAGAAGGTGCTTTGTATAATTTCAATCTTTTTATATTTGTTAAGACCTGCCTTGTGACTTAACATGTGGTCAATCCTGGAGAAAGATCCATGAGCATTTGAGAAAAATGTATAACCCACTGAGTTTGGGTGCAATGTTCTGTATATGCCTGTTAGGTCTAGATCATTTATCATATTGTTCACGCTCTCTGTTTCCTTGTTGATTTTCTGTCTAGTTGTTCTATTTAATGATGTGAATGGTGTGTTGAAGTCTCCAACTAATATTGTAGACATGTCTATTTCTCCCTTCAGTTTTGCCATAGTTTGCCTCATGTATTTTGGGGCACCCTGGTTAGGTGCATAGATATTTACTACTGTAATTTCTTTCTGGTGGATTGTCCCTTTTATTAATATATAATGGCCTTCTTAATCTCTTATAACTTTTTTACATTTTGTCTGATATTAGTATAGCTAACCCTGTTCTTTTTTGGTTACTGTTTGCATGGAGTGTCTTTTTCTAACCTTTCACTTTCAGTCAGTTTGTATCCCTGGGTCTACGGTGAATCTCTTATAAGCAGCGTATGGATGGCTCATGTTTTTTAAATCCATTCTGTCAGCCTATATCTTTTGATTGAGGAGTTTAATCCATTCACAGTCAATGATGTTACTGTAAGTGCATTATTTACTTCCACTATTTTCTTCTTTGGTTTTTATCTGTCATATCTTATTTTCGTCTTTTTACTCTTTTGGTTATCCTTCCTCCTATTCTTGTCTTCTATACTCTCCTCCAAGCTTCTCTCTCTGTCTTTTTCTTTCAGGCTGTAAGGTTCCCTTTAAACTTCCTGCAAAGGTGGATTCTTTTTTAATGAACTCTCTTAGTTTCTGTTCATTAGTGAATATTTTAAATTCACCCTCATATTTGTAGGACACTTTTGCTGGATAAAGAATTCCTGGCTGGCAGTTTTTCTCTTTCAGTATCCTAATCATATCATATCACTGTCTTCTCGCCTCCATGGTTTCTGATGAGAAATCCACACTTAGTCCCTTGTATGTGATAGTTTACTTCCCCCTTGTTGCTCTCAGAATTTTCTCTTTATCTTTGATATTTGACATTTTGAGTAGTGGTATGTATCTTGGCATAGGTCTATTCAGATTTATTCTGATTAGGGTATGCTATACTTCTTGGACATGCAAGATCATTTCTGTCATGTGAGTTGGGAAATTTTCAGCTGTCATTTCCTCAAATACTCTTTCTGTCCCTTTTCCCTTCTTTTCTCCTTCTAGAACTCCCATGACATGTATGTTGTTGTGTTTCATGTTATCATTCAACTCCCTGAGTCCCTGCTCATTTTTTTCCATTCTTTTCTCTCTCTGTTCTTTTCTTTCTTCAATTTCAGCTGTTATGTCTTCTGTATCTCTTATTCTTTCTTCCATCATTTCAAGTCTGCTGCTGTATGCCCTTAATGTGTTTTTTATCTCACCTATCATGTCTTTCTTTCCCATGAACTCTGTTACTTTTATATTGAGGTTTTCCAAATCTTCTTTGTGCTTACTCAATGTCTTCTTAACGTCCTTTATTTCTTTAGCCATATTGTCTTTCAACTCAATTTGATTTTGGAATTTTGTGTGCATCTCAGTAAATACTTGCCTCAAATCCTGTATCTCTTTTGGGGCTTTGATGTATTCCTTCTCAGGGGCCATTTCTTCCATTTTATTAGTATGGCTTGTAATTTTTTGCTGATGTCTAGGCATCTGATTAGGGATGATGACTTTACTCAGATGCTCAATTTCTCTCTCTTTTATAGGGATTTAGTGGCAGGAGGCTGTGTGTTACATCTGTTCTTTGATTCTTGGTTTATCCTGCTCTGGGTCTTTAGGGTTGTCACTGTTAGTTGCTCAAATCTGGCGCCTGGACCCAGTAATGGGTTGCAGACCTGCTTCCAAGGGCCTTGGGGAGGGAGGCTGTAAAGGCTGGAAAAAGTATCTATTTACTTTTAATTTCCTCATGTGCACTACCTTGGTCTGCCAGCAGATAGTGCTCTTTGACAGTGCTCTCAGACCAAAGTCTGGTTGGAGTGTTTTTGCTACAGCACAGACTGGATCAATGTGATAAGGATCCTCCCTGGAAGCTAAGAGCCTCATAATCAAACTTTCTCAGAGGCAGTTCTCCAAACGTTGCTGGCAGCCCCCACCCTTTTCCTGGGTAGGGAATAATTCCACTCCCCTTTCTTCCTCAACAACAAGTCTCAGTCAGTAGAGAGGGAGATTGAGAGGGTTGGATCTCTTTAGTCCCTTCCTGGCTCCTCAGGCAAACAATGGCACAGTCCCACCTGGCCTGGAAGGACTTGTGGGACACAGCAGACCAAATTTGTGGGTCAAAAGCTGAGTCAGCCTTAGATTGTGTTCCTCTCTTTTCCCTTTCCTGGGGAGGTGGAACCCTTGGACCCTCTTTGTCTTTAGCTGCTGGCCCAGAAGCCTGAGAATTAAAAAGTGTCTGTAGGGTGGGGGAGGATGCCAGCAGTTGCAGCTGCAGCTTTTAACTCATAATTTTGCTATTGTGATTACTTTCCTTTGCCCCTCTCTCTTCTGGGTGTTGTCCAGTCTTCCCCTGGTGTCCTAAACCTAGAAGATTTTGTTCCAGGCCATTTGTGCTTGTCCTTTAGCTATTTTTCTAGGAGAGAAGAGAGTCCTGTGTCTTTCTAGTCCGCCATCTTCCCAGAAGTAGTTTGCTAGTATTTTGTTGAGAATTTTTGCATCTACAAGGGACATTGGTCTGTAATTTTCTTGTTGTATCTTTATCTGATTTGATATTAAGATGATATTGGCCTCATAAAATGAGTTAGGGAGTATTCCCTCCTCTTTAATTTTTTGGATGTGTTTGAGCAAGATTGGTATTAATTTTTCTTGGAATTCACCAGTGAATTTTACCAAATTCTGGTCCTGGAATTTTCTTTCTTGGGAGGTTTTTGATTACTGATTAAATCTCTTTATTTGTAATTGGTCTGTAGAGATCTTCTATTTCTTCCAGAGTAGGTTGTTTTTATGTTTCTAGGAATTTGTCCATTTCATCTATGCTGTCTAATTTGTTGCATACAGTTGTTCATAGAATACTGTGGGATCAGTAGTAATGCCACCCCTTTTCATTTCTAATTTTAATTATTTGCCTCCTCTCTCTTATTTTCTGTCAGTCTAGCTAAAGATTTATTGATTTTGTTGATCTTTACAGAGAACCAACTTTTGATTTTGTTAATTCTTTTTATTTATTTTTTTAAGGTCTTATCATTTTAATTGACTTTAATGATTATTGCTCATCTGCAAGGATTAATATTGCATTCATTAAAAATCATTCAATACAAAATAAACTTCTTCCTCCCAAGTTGCTCTCCTTACGCTCCCTCTGATGCCAGACATTTTTCCATGGTGTCCTTTGTTACAAGGCTTGACAGAGATGGAGCCCTTATCTATTATTCCTATGGGCTCAGTAATAGATTGGGAGCAAGGGGCAAGCTGGAGGGCAGCAGGACTGGGCCCCTTCCCTCCAGAAGAGCTGACACGATTGATGCTCTGTTGGCCAGGTTACCTCCCCTATTAACCAGCCAATTCTCTTTATTGATATTCTCTATTTCATTTATTTCTGCTCTAATTTTTTGTTATTTCCTTCCTTCAGTTTGCTTTCAGTTTATTTTGTTGTTCTTTTTCTAGTTCTTCCAGGTGTGCCTTTAGGTCTTTGATTTGAGCTCTTCCTTTTTTTTAAAAAACAAATCAATTTCATTGATATGTAAGAACAAAGCATACAATTCATCCAAAGTGTACAATCAATGGTATTTGGTATAATCACATAGTTGTACATTTATCACTTCAATCATTATTAGAACATTTTGATTATTTCAATAATAATAACAATAGTAAACAAAAAACAAACAAAAAAACTTCCTTCTCTTTATTATAATAAATGAAATCATTTAGGGCTCTAAATTTCCCTTTAAGCACTACATTCACTATGTCCCATAAGTTTTGATATGTTGTGTTCCCATTTTCATCTACTCAAGATATTCTCTGATTCTCACTGTGATTTTTTCTTTGACCCATAGATTAAGAGTATATTTAATTTCCATTGTGGTTTTTCCAGTTTTTTGTTTTTGATTTCTAACTTCATTTCATTATGGTCAAAGAAGATGCTTGGTATAATTTCAATCCTTTAAAACTTATTATGACTGCTTTTGTGAACTAACATGTGGTGTATCTTAGAGAATGA
This sequence comes from Tolypeutes matacus, assembly GCA_026826555.1. Taxonomy (NCBI): domain Eukaryota; kingdom Metazoa; phylum Chordata; class Mammalia; order Cingulata; family Chlamyphoridae; genus Tolypeutes; species Tolypeutes matacus. The sequence continues at coordinate 64,792,311 of JAKSZT010053883.1, forward strand.
TCCATGTGTACTTAAGAAGAATGTGTCTTCTGCTGCTGTTGGGTGCAGTGTTCCATATATGTCTATTAGATCTAGTTCATTTATCATATTGCTCAAGTTGTTCATTTCCTTATTGATCTTCTCTCTAGATATTCTTCCATTCATGAAAGTGGTATATTGAAGTCTCCAACTGTTATTGTGTAGGTGTCTATTTCTCCTTTCAGTTTTGCCAATGTTTGCCTCAGGAATTTTGGGGCAATGTGGTTAGGTGCATAAATATTTATGATTGTTATTTCTTCTTGGTGGATTGACCCTTTATTAATATATAGTTTATTTCTTGGTCTCATTTTAAAAAAATGATTAAAAAGTAATGATTTTTTACTTAAAGTCTGTTTTGTCTTATATTAATATAGCTACTCTACCTCTCTTTTGATTACTATTTGCCTGGAATATCTTTTCTGTCCTTTCACTTTCAACTTATTTGTGTCTTTAGGTCTAAGGCTAGTCTTTTATAAACAAAATACAGTTGGATCATGCTTTTTTTTAAAAAAAAAAAATCCATTCTGCCATTCTGTGCCTTTTGATTGGAGAGTTTAATCCATTAACATTCAGTGTTATAATTGATAAGGCAGGACTTACCCCAGGCATTTTTGTCCTTTTTAAAACATGCAATATCTTTTTTGTCTCTGTTTTCCTTTATTGTAGTCTCTTTTTGTATATAGTTGACCTTTCATGATGTAACTGATTATCATTTCCATTTCTGTGTATTTTTAAAACAGTTTCTTTGTGGTTACTCTGAGGTTTGTATTAAACAACCTAAGTGTGTAACCTATCAGTTTGAAAAGATACCAACTTAGCTTTAATAGCACACATATTCTTTTCTCCCATATCCCTCTTTATGTTGTTTTGTCATACATTACCTTTTTATACTTTGCATCAATATATGATTATTTATTATTAAGTTGTATTCTAATTCCTATAGGAAATAAAAAGTAGAATTATATACTGAGGATACTGTATTATCAGGTTTTTTCTTTTGTTGTTGTTGTTGTTGTTTTAGGAGGTCCTGGGGATTGAACTCAGGACCTCATATATGTGAAACAGGTATTCAATCAGAGTTACACCTGCTCCATACTATCAGGTTTTGCATTTACCCTGGTAGTTACCTTTACTGAAAATCTTCACTTCTTCAAACTGCTCCAAGTCACACTCTCTTGTTCTTTCCTTTTGGCCTGAAGAACTCCCATTAGCATTTCTCCTAGGGCAGGTCTTTTGTTGAAGAACTCCCTCAGTGTTCATTTATCTGTGAATGTCCGAAAGTCTCCCTCATTTTTGATGGACAGTTTTGCTGGATAAAGAATTTGGGGCTGGAAGTTTTCCTCTTTAAGTACCTTAAATATGTCAGACCACTGCCTTCTCACCTCCATGGCTGCTGATGAGAAATCAGCACTAAGTCTTATTAAGGATCCTTTATATGTAACAAATTGCTTTCATCCTGCTGCTTTTAGAATACTCTCTTTATCTTTGGCATTTGACATTTTGATTAGTATGTGTCTTGGAGTAGGTATATTACGCTTTATCCTGTTTGGAGTATATTGCACTTCTTAGACATGTATATCTTTCATAAGAGTTGGGAAATTTGGGGGTATTGTTTCCTCAAATATTCTTTTTGTCGTTTTTCCTTTCTTTTCTCCTTCTGGGACTCCCATATTGTGTACTTCATGCTGTTCCACAAGTCCCTTAAGTTCTGCTCACTTCTTCCTATTCTTTTCCCTATCTCTTCTTCTGACTGTATGATTTCAATTTTCCTGTCTTCTAGTTCACTGATTTTTTTCTTCTGCTTGTTCAAATCTGCTGTTGTGTGCCTCTATTGTATGTTTAATCTCCATATTGTGTTTTTCATCTCCATAAGTTCTGTTATGTTACTTTTTAAGCTTTCCAATTCTTTTTGTTTACACAGTCTTTTTTAAAAAAAGACTTTATTTTTATTTATTTATCCCCTCCCCCCCCACCCCTCCCCCCCGCTCCATTGTTTTGCGCTTGCTGTCTGCTCTCTGTGTCCATTCATTGTGTGTTCTTCTGTGTCTGCTTGGTTTCTCCCCAGGTGGCACCGGGAACTGACCCCAGGACCTTCTGGAGTGGAGAGAGGCTGATCAATTTCTTGTGCCACCTCAGCGGCTTGGTCTGCTGTGTCTCTCATTGTCTCTCTTCTGTGTTTCTTTTTGTTGTGTCGTCTTGCTGCACCAGCTCTCCATACAGGCTCGCACTCCTGCGTGGGCCAGCACTCCACGTGGGCCAGCTCGCTGCACGGGCCAGCTTGCTTTTCACCAGGAGGCCCCGGGAATAGAACCCTGGACCTCCCATGTGGTAGACAGGAACTCAATTTCTTGAATCACATCCGCTTCCATACACATTGTCTTCTTAATATTCTTTAGCTCTATAACCATATTTAGTTTATTTCTGTCCATATTTTCCTTCAACTCCTTGAATTGATTTAGGAGATTTGTTTGCACATTTTTGATTAGTTGTCTCAATGTTTGTGTTTCCTCTGAAGTTTTAATTCATTCCCTTCAATGAGCACAGCTTTTTGTTTTTTAGTATGGCTTGTGATTTTTTGTTGATGTCTGGTCATTTGATTATTTTGAATTGCAAACTCTGAAAGTCAGTTTCTCCCTCTTGCTTAGAGTTTTATTGTAGATTGGCTGTGTTTTAGGGCTCTTAGTTTCAATGCTTGGTCTAGCTAATACTGAATCTTAAGAGCAGCCTGTGTTTAACAGTTCAGATTTTCTCAGGTCCTCTGCACCTGTTTCTTGTCCTGGACATGTATGCAGCTTTAAATATTGTTTTATTATGTGCATATTTCACCTCTAAGAGAAGATTTCCCTTCCTCTGTTCTTTCCCTGGGAGTCCTGGGCTGTTCTGTTTGTTTTTGTGCAAATTTTCCTCCTCAGTGGCTATGACGTGCTCACCTGCTCTCCCAGGCTCAATGCCACCTTTTCCTTACAGCCTTCGGTCCTGGAATCTGGCCTACCTTACAGCAGTTCAGTTTCCTCCTTTTTCTGCATGGCTTTTCTGCCTCCAGTAACTTCCATGTTAGGGTGTCCTGCCCCAGGAAGCCAGATGGACTCAATGGTCAAAAACACTAATTTTTTCATGAGGGTACACCAGCGTTTAGAGACCAGGTTGGGTGTGTGTACTGCTTGACAACAGTTCTGCTGTGGGTTTCCTTTGTTTCCTGGGGGCCACTATGTGTGAATGCACCTGCTACCCACCAGGGCCTCACCTGGGTTTATGTGGGCTTTGGTTCCCCTGTGTGGAGGTACGTGGGGCTTTAAACTGCTGCTGTGAGTGGCTGTGTGTTTTGTGGCCATGTTGGAGGTGCCCAGGACCAGACTGCTGCTGCTTGGTGACTTCTTAAGCCACACAGGACGGAGTGAGAGTCTGGATTGGCAGGTCTGAGGCATAGATCTCCTGCCTTATTTTTTGATGTTTTAAATTTTTCCACCAATTCAGCATTTGTGGAGTCTTTCTCCAGTCTCTGTCATTCTCCAGATTCCCAAGCAAGTGGGTTTGCCCTTTTATTTGGTTGTCTCTGAGGGGAAATTTACCCTGGATGTCTTACGTTGCCATCTTGATGACATCATTCTTTGCAATTTGTGTGTGTGTGTTTACTCCTAACAAAGCCTCGGAGTGGTGACTGATGCACAACTGCAATTATATGGGTTAATATAGTTAATGTAGAAAGGGCATCCTGGGGAGCAAATTAGCTATTCAGCATTTACTGAGTGCTAGGCATTGTGCTAGAGTCTGAGGATAAGAAGATAAATAAAACTTTCCTTGCACCCAAAGAATTTACAATCTACAGGTAAAGGTGTAGGCTAGCATTCAGCTAAAATTAATTGAGTACCTACTATGTTCATACATCTATTAGGCTTTGGGGATGTAAGAATGAGTAAGACCAGGTCCCTGCAGATTTGGAATGGGGAGTGAAGGGGTGGAGACTGACATATTAACCTTCAATTACAATATGGTGTGCTTCAAGCTAGGGTGGGTGGAAACTCATGGTGCTGTGAAAGATCTGGGAAGCCCCCTCATCCAGAATCAGGGTGGGAAGGGTGTCAGGGTAGAGTGTTGGCTTAAGAAGGAATGAGCAGGAATTATCCAGGTGACAAGGAGAGGGTAGTGTATGCGAGTTTCCATTGCTGGGGTGGGGAGAAATTTGCACTGCCAAGGAAAAGGGCCTGGAGGCTTGAGAGATCAGGGCTAGTTCAATATTGCTGGAGGGTAGAGTAAGAGGCAGGGAGGGAGTGGTGGGAAGTGAAATTTGAAGCAAGTTGGGACTGGATCTTGCTAAAACTTGCTTGTCAGGCTAAGTAAAGAATTTGAACATCATTCTGAAGTCAATTGGAAACCAGAGAAGTATTTTTTTTTTTTTTTAAGATTTTATTTATTCATTTATCCCCCCATTGCTGCCTATGCTCGCTGGGTCAGCCAACCACGCCGTTCGGGCGGGCCCTGCCCTCACCAAGAGGCCCCAGGAACCGAACCTGGGGCCTCCCATATGGTAAACGGGAGCCCTACTGATTGAGCCACAGCCGCTTCCCAGAGAAGTATTTTTAAAGTTAGATTTCTTTCATTAATTCCATAAATATTTATTAAATATCATGTATTTATGTACACATCACTGGGCTAGCTAGGTTCTAAGAATTTGATATTGTGTAAAACAGTTCTTTTCTATGTGGAGCTCATAACCTAATAGGAGAACAATAGATTAAACAAACTCATTTTTACAAGAAAAATATACTTGGGTAATATTTGTGTAAATAAAAATCAATTTTAAATAATAATACACTAAATAGTCACCCAAAGTAAATAGTTGTGAAATATGACGTGTTGTGAAGGCGACTCTAAGTCGGCTGGTGGTAAAATACCATCATAATGGCTAATAATAATAATCACAGACATTCAGCAAGTGTTCACTGAGCTGCCATCCTGCCTCATGTGGATTATCGCATTTAAATTTCAGAGCATTCCTATGACTATTATCTCCATATAGAGGCACATTCTGACTCCAAAACCTGTACACTCATGGAGGTTGTAGGAGAACATTTTGATATTCATGTTGAATATTAACAACTGTGGTAGGCTGAATAGTGCCCCCCTCAAAGATGTCCACATCCTAATTCCCAGTGCCTGTGACTATGTTACCTTATATGGCTAAAGGGACTTTGTAGATGTGATTAAATTGAGGGCCTTGAGATGAGGTTATCCTGGATTATCCAATTGGACCCAATATAATCACAAGGATCCTTATAAAAGGGAGGCAGGAGGGGGGTGGGGGGAGAGAGAGAGAGAGAGAGAGAGAGAGAGAGAGAGAGAGAGTAGGAATGTGAAAATGGAAGCAGAGATTGGGAATGATGAACTTTGAAGATGGAGGAAGAGGACACAAAAAAGGAATGCAGGTGGTTTCTAGACACTGGTAAAGGCAAGGAAATGGTTTCTTCCCTAGAACTTCTTGAAGGAACATGGCTCTTCTGACACCTTGTTTTTTTGCCTGCAAGACCCATTTTGGACTTCTGACCTTCAGAACTATAAGTGAATAAATTTGTGTTGCTTTAAGTCAATATATCTGTGGCAATTTGCTACAGTAGCATTAGGAAATGAATACAGTGACTTTTGGGGATAGCTGTCTTGTAATAGGTGAATCAAAAGACCCACATCAGAACATCCTGCTTTGCATAAAAGGAGGGCAAACTCTTTTAGAAGCTTATAGAAGATCTCCAGCTGGGGGAGTGAGTCTGAAAGCAAAAGGACTGCGGAAGGAAATGGAAGAGGGTTTTATAAGTGATGAGACCAGCAGAAATAAAAGCAGAGAGTCAGAACACATAAGGCATGCACGGGGGAGGGTTAATAGTCTGGCAGCACTAAACCATGCAGTGCTTTGATGGGGCACTGTGGGAATTAAGGCTGAGAATTTTGACTGGAGTCCGACCCTTAGGCTTATGAGCCTTATTGACCAGGCAGTGGAGAGACTTGGAAGGATTTTGAGGAGGGGAGTGGCACAACCATGCAGTGTTTTATGAAGAAACCTCTCCATATTTGGGAGCGGTGAGAGGATAGAGGAAACCTGTTTGAGGCTTTTGCTGTAGCCTGCCTGGCAAAACGCAAGTCTGAACCAAACGGGTAGCAGTGAGAAGGGAGGGCTCTAAATAACACTTGCTCGGAGTTACTAAATAACCCTACTCTAAATAACACTTTGATACACGTTCTTGTACACCAGCCATTCTCAAAGTGTGGTCCAAGGAGCTTTGGGGAGCCTCAGGCTGGTCCCCAGGTTAAAACTATTTTTCACTCTCATGCACTCACAATGCACGGTAGAGGTTTTCAGAGGATAAGTGATGTTTGAAATCACTATGGATTCTATTGCAAAAGGAGGATGCGACTCTCTTCTATTAAGGCAAAAATTTAAAAGCTTAAAAGAAAACTATTTTGTTGTTGTTTTGGAAAATATTTTTTCACAAAAATGCTATTTATGCTAATATATACTGATATATTGTAATTTAAAGATAGGTATTTTAAACATCTTCAGTGTTAATTTCTTAATATGGTAAATATTTATATATGTAACCCACACAAACAATAATTCTTTGGGATCCTCAATAATATTTTTAGGAGTATAAAGAGGTCCTGAGTCTAAAAGTGTGAGAACTAATTTTGTACATATATCTTTAGGCATGTCTCTGTTTATTTACTTGGGACAAACCCCTAGACTTTACTCCAAGGGTCAGTCTTTTTAATCCTGCAGTAGGCAAGGCAGATGTGACTTTTTCCAGATGAGGCTTAGTTAAGGGATGGGTCTAAGCACACACACCTCGAAGAGTGGAAGAAGAGCTGAAAGTCTTGTGTTCCCCCAAATTCTGAACTTTTCCCTTTGCTCCGTGTGCCTGAAAAGGGTCTGTCTATTGGAACGAAGCCTGATGGGACCCGGTCCTCAGGCTGCACAAAGCCTGGCAGGTCTGGGAGCTTTGGTGCTCGTCACGCTGGCGCTTCCCAGACTGTGCTCAGGGCTCCCTCTACAGGCTGAGAAGAGGGTCTGCGCCATTCTTGCTTTATCTTCCTACTGCTACTGGGGAACTGAGCCAGAGGAGGCCTTGAAGCTCTGGGCTGCCTGCTGTCTTGGAATAGGGGATGGACAGCACATAGAAGCTCCATTTTCACTTGAGGAAAGTGTCAAGTTGAGGAGCAGCATGTTGCGGTGAGTAACCACTGAACGGACCTGAATCTCGGTCCACAACTGGTATTCACTTGACCCCTCTGAGATTCAACTACTCAGGAAGAAGCAGCCTAAACCAACTAGCCCCAGAGATCCTTCCAGCTCTAGCAGTCTATGATTCTAAGTGCTGTATATTCTCCATGTCCCACACTCGTGAGAGGAGAAGTTAGGGAGAGAGCTTGGTTCCTAGCGATCTCTCAGGGTTCTCCTGTACTCTTGGGTTTAGCTCAACTTGAATCTATCTTCGGGATAGATCCTTGCAGTTACAGATCCCCCTGATTCTGTCCTTTAGCAAGTTAATTTTTAATAACTTCTCTACAATTCATTCATTTATTGAACAAAAGTAATAAGTTAGTATTGACTGAGGTATGTATCAGGCACTGGACCGAGCACCATATTTGTATTTTCTCATTTGATCCACTCCACAACCCTATAAGATAGGTACTAGCATTATTCTCACTTTACAGAGGAGAAAACGGAGACCCAGAGCAATTAAATAACTTGCCAAGAACATGAAGCGACTGTGTGGCAGAACCAGAACTCAAAAACAAGCAGTCTGGCTCGACACTATTCCTAACACTGATAATAGGAGTTTTAATTTTTTGAGGGTTTTCTGTTTCTTTGGAGCTTTATATACATCATCTCATGTAGTATTAACAGAACTTCTATGAAGTTGGTATTATTATCTCAGTTTTATAAGGAAGACACTTATTATCAAGTCACCCAGCTATTGAATGGCAGAGCTGAGATTTGAAATGGGATCTCTGGGACTTCAAAACCTATGCTCATTATCATAGGATATTGATCATTAGTCAGAAGCATTTATGTGCCAAGAAAAAATGAAGAAGAACAACTGAGTCTTCAAGGGGCCTATAGTCTCTTTGCGGGATAATAATAGTGGTTGACATTTACTGAGCCATTCTAACCCTTTACATATATGAACTCATTTAATTTTCACAAAACCAGTGATATATATCTGATTATGATTCCATTCTACAGATGATGGAACCAAGGCACAGGGTTTAAATAAATGGCATGAATCCCATATTTGGTAAATTGTAGATTGGGTTTTTAATCTAGGCATCTTGGCTCTAATACTCACTTACATTAACTAAAGAGCAAATAGTTCCTGCATAGAAGCTGAGGTCACTGGCCAGGGTTGAAGATAGCTGACATGAGCAAGGCTGGCTTGTAGAAAGGTTCTAAGATGGAAAAAGAGATTTCAGCCCCGGGCCCTGTTTCTCTCCCGTCCTGGCTTTTCAGGTGCCTTTGAGATGATTGCTTTTGGAAATTATGCCTTCTTCCCAAATCTAAAGGCTAAAAGTAGAATTTTCAACACATTTCCCAATTCGTTCTCTAAATGTCTTTTCCTTGGCAATGTTATCATCATTTTCCCACAGTACAAGCACCTAAAAAAAACTAAAGCTAGGGTGGCAATTAGATATCTTCTCTTTCACCAACTCTGATAATTTGTTGGTGCTGGAGGACTGTGTTAGAAAGATTGCTGATGTCCAGCATCAGCAAGTATAAGTAACACGATTAATTAAAACATTTCTTTCATGGGAAAAGGAGGGGAGCATGAGTACGATGTATTTGTTATCTCTGGAGTGGGTGCTGTCCTAAAAAGGGTTTAAGGAACTGGGTCCTGAGAGCAGGTGCTGATAGGTGCCAGTATGAATACACAGGTAAGTGGGGCTCATGGCTGAAAGCATGGCTGTTCATGGATAGAGAAGGCAGGTGCGATTCCTGACTAGCCATGCTTAGAGAAAAGGGAATTCTAGATAAGAGGCATCAAGCGGGGGCACTAAATTGAGCCTGCCAAACTGGGAAGGATGGAAGCCTTCTAGATCAGGGGTTCTTAACAAGGGGCCCATGAGCTTGAATTGAAATTCAAAAAAATTATTCTTGTGGGGATGTGTTGATGCAGGTGTGATATATTTATTAAATATTACACAGTGTAATGTGGGCTTAGCAAGGGGTCCGTGGTTTTCACTTGACTGGCAAAGGGGTCCATGGAACAAAAAAGGTTAAGAACCCCTGTTCTAGAGGAAAGACAAGGAGCAGATGATTTCTTGGTCAGACTAGCCTCAACTCTGGGTTGGGAAAGTCAAGGATCAACCAGATATACCACTTAGGATTTTTCCTGCACTACTGACTTTCTTCTCAAGAAATTAAAAGCAATGGTGCCCCTTAAATGAGTGCAATAAGGTTCTGGGATAAGCTCTGGTGTGAATGAAATCCACCGATGATAGTGCATAGAGGGAAGAGAGAAGGTTGGTTGGGGCTTGGATTGCAAGTAGCAGAGAACCACCTTGAGTGAGCAAACACAACAGGGACCTTGACTGTCTTATGATCCCCAAGAGTGGGAATGTTGGCCCCCCGAAGGGCCCTAGAACTTGGGAGCTGGAACATCATCCCAGGAATTCTCACTGTCTTGTCTCTGCTTTTCTATGCTTATGTGCTTCATACTGTTCTCTCCCTGCCGAAAACCTTTCTGCACTTCTTAGCCACGTGTTAGAATGTGACTCCCTCTGGCTCCTAAATTCTCATATCACAATTCCCACCAAAGAAGAGTTCAACAAGACTCTGGGTCATTTTCCTAGTTCTTGGGAGTGGGAATATGATTGTCCTGTCTTGGGTCAGTTTTCCTTTCCTGAGTCAATCAGTGAAGGCCAGGAAGGTAATTTAAGATGAGTTTAAGACCCATCCACATGGATGTGAGATGGGGGTGGGAATGTTCCCAAGAAGAGGGATTAGAGTTGGCTTCTGGGCCAGGAAAATACCTAGAGTTATCACAACAGGGTCTAAAGAAAGAGCATTGGAAAACACCTGCATCTATTGGCGGTCACAGAGAGGAGCCAGGGAAGGAGATGGAGTAAAAGTCTCCAGAGCGCTAGAAGAAAAACCAAGAAAGAGAGATCATGAGTACTAAGGGAGAAAAGAGTTTATTTACAGAAGAAGGGAGACATAAAGATTCAAATGTTTTGGAGCAGTCAAGAAGGATGAGCAGCATCCAGAGACCATTTGATTATAAAAAGTCTCTAAAAATCTTTAGAGAGCACTTTAAGGAGTAAGTTGGTGAGGAATTGATTTCTAAAGGTTAAATAATGGAGTTGGTTATAATTTTATAGATAAACACAAAAGTGTTTAATTTTAGCCATGCTGTCAACTTTAGCACACTGATACTGTGTTGAGTTGGCCTTACAGTGGCTCAGAAACAGCAAACTTTTTTCTTTTAACAGATCAATTTTATTTTTTATTTTTTAACAAATCAATTTTATTGATACATATTAATAAAGAATACAATTCATCCAAAGTGTACAATCAATGGTATTTGGTATAATCACATAGTTGTGCATTAATCACAAATCATTATTAGAGCATTTTCATTATTTCAATAATATAATAATAATAAACAAAAAACAGACAAACAAACAAACAAGAAAATTCTTCACCTCTCAATCTCTCTGTTTCCCCTGTTTTTTTTTTTTTGTTTTTTTTTAGGAGGCACCAGGAACTGAACCTGGGATTTCCCAAGTGGGAGTTGGCACTCAACTGCTTAAGACACATCTGCTCCCTAAACAGCAAACGTTTAAAAATAAGTCTTTAAAGGGGTAACATATTATATTAAATATGTAAGGTCTTATCTACATGGTTTTTTAAAATTACAAAACTAATGCATATTCTCTAAATAATGTAAAAGAGGGGCAAAGAAATCCAAAAGGCCAATAAACATATGAAGATGGGCTCAACCTCATTTGTAACCATAGAACTGCAGTTTAAAACCACAATGAAATACAATTACACATCTACCAGACTCAGAAAAATTCCAAGAGTTTGCAAAATGTGGAGTAATAGGAATAATTTAAAAAAACTGTTGGTGGGAGAAAAAAGTGGTATAACCCTGTTGGAAAAGCCAAAAAGTTGCCAATTCACTTTAAGTTTCAGAGGTTGCCATTTGCATTGAGCACAATGGGGGTCATGCTTCTCCCCTCATTTGTTCAGGAAGTGGCCTGCTTAGGAACACAGTTTGGGGTTTTTTAGTTTTTGAAGACTCACATATCATATGACATAGCAATTTCATTTTTTTTTTTCCTGGGAGGTACTGGGGATTGAACCCAGGATCTTGTACATGGGTAGCCAGCATTCAACCCCTGAGCTACATCCACTCCCCAATGAGAGAGTTGATTTTTTCATTTGTTTGTTTGTTTTTAGGAGGCATTGGGTATTGAATCCGGGGCCTTGTACATGGGAAGCAGGTGCTCAACCACTTGAGCTACATCTGCTCCCCAGCAATTTCACCTTAAGGCATATGGCTAGACAAATTTGTGGATATGTGAACCAGGATACAAGTCTAAGAAAGTGCACTGTACTATTATTCATAATAGCACCAAACTGTAAACAAAACAAATGTCCACCAAAAATAAAATGAGTGAATAAACAACACAAATGTCCACCAAAAATAAAATGAGTGACTAAAGAAAATGAACAAATCAGAGCTACACAGAACATACATACATCTCACAAACTTAATATTGAAGGAAAGATGCAAGACTCAAGAGAATACATGCAGTATGATTCCCATCAAATAAAGTTCAAAAACAGGTAAAGCAAGTTATATGGTACAGGTATGACTACTGTAAAGAAAAGTGAAACATAAACGAAAAGCAATTGATATTGAATGGTGGTAATGGTAGCACACATTGTGAACTAATTAACAGCACTGAAATAAATATCTGAATGTGGTTGAAAGGGGAAAGACGGAGTTGTCCAAAGGTAGTAGAATAAAAATTTTAAAAAAATCCATGGCACCGGGAAGTGGATGTGGCTCAAGCAACTGGTCTCCTGCCTACCACATGGGAGGTCGCTGGTTCGGATTCTGGTGCCTCCTAAAGAAGACAGCGAGCTGATGCAATAAGAGACACAAGAAGAAAAGAACATAATGGGAGACACAACAAAGCAGAGAGAAGAGGTTACCGGTGCCTCCTAAAGAAGACAGCGAGCTGACATGACACGCAGGTGCAGTGAGCTGACGCAACAAGATGATGCAACAAGAGATGTGGGGAGGAAAAACAGAATGAGAAACACAACAAAACAGGGGACGGAGGTAGCTCAAGTGATTAGACACCTGCCTCCCACATCGGAGGTCTCGGGTTTGGCTCCCGGTGCCTCCTAAAGAAACAAAGAAGATGAACAGACTCAGCAAGTGAAAAACAAGAGGGTGGGGAGAAAAAAAAAAAAAAAATCCATGGCACGACACAACACAAACAGTGAACCCTAAGTTAAACCATGGACTATAGTTAATAGTACAATTATAAAAATATGCTTTTATTAATTGTAATAAAATACCACACCAATGCAAGGTGTTAATAATAGGGTGGTATATGGGAATCCTGCATTTTATGCATAATTGTTCTGTAAATCCATAACTTCTCTAATAAAAGTAAATAAGTAAATAAATAAGTAAATAAATAAATAAAATTTCCCATTTAAAAAAAAAGCAAGTAAAGAATACTCACAAAAGTCAGCATGGTGCTTACCTTTGGTGGTGATGGGGCTGGGATGTGTGTGGGAGACACAGATTTTTTGGGTGCCGGCCATGTTCTATTCCTTGACCCTAGTGGTCACATGGAGCTTTGTTTTATAATTACTCATTTAATGATACAAATATATTTTATGTATTTTTCTGTATTTACATTGTATATTAATAAAAAAAGGGGTAAGGGATGAAGTGGAAGACTTCTCAGTAGTAATGGTATGTTGAGCATACAAATTTTACTTTGCTCTCCCCCAAAACCTAGTTTAAAATGCGTGTATGTGTGCATATGTGTGTTTCCATAAAAAAAAAAAAAAAAAAAAGTTCCAAGGTCGCAGACAGTGAGAAGAGGAAAAAGATGGAAGAGTGGTAACCAGTTCAACAGCCTCAGTGAAACAGAATCCTAAACTGACAATGGAACAATACAGAAACAATTTGATGTTCACCACAGAATCTTCAAAAGGCGCAGGAATTTGTAGCCTTCTAAAAGTCTCTGGAAATAGTGCTAAATAGGTGTTATAGTAAGAAGGACTTACTGACAGCTGTTTAAGAAGCAGTTAGAGCCCTAGGTTCCATGGTCAAAACACATGGATGGACCTGGGAACACCAAACACGGCTGAGGATGGGGGTACTATGAAAAGCAGAGGAGGATTATTCAAACTGAATGCTGAGGTTGTCACCTAGCATCTTCACCCAATTTCCAGAAAGCTGGCTGCCAGGCCTCTACCATCTATGCATAGAAAAGGGAAGGCTCTATTCTGGAAAATCTGATCAGCCGAAAATAAAAGACCTAAAGATACTGGCATCACAAGTTTCTCAACAAATGGCCAAGGCATATTGCTTTATAGCAAAAAGTCAATAAGCCCAAAGTCAATAAACCCCACCCAGAACTTCCAATTAGCTTTTTATTCCCTTATCTCTGTCTCTGTCACTGTCCCTAACTCTGTCTCATTCTCTCTCTCTCTCATGCACATGCCCTCTCTCAAAATATGCAGTGTGTCTTCAATATTTAGCTTCAAGTGTGTGGTGGTTTTTTTTTTTTTATTTCAAAAAGTTTTCTTGAATTTTTGTTTTTAGTTATGTTTTGTTTCATTGCTTTGGTTTTTCTTCTTTGGAAACTCTTATTATATGGGTATTGGATATTCTTTGCCTATTTTCTGTATCACTTTACCCGAAATCTTTTTTTAACTCTTTCTTCTTTTCTTTTTGGTTTTTAAAACTTTTCTCATTTGCCATTTTCTATTTCTCTCAAGAAATTTTCCATTTGGTTTATTCATTCTTGTATTTCTTCTAATTTAACATTCATTTCAGAAATGATTTTTCTTTCATCTTAAATTCTTTTTTGAATTATTTCACTTTCCAATTTTTTCCCTGAATCATCCTATTTTTGAGTTTTTCTCATTCTGATTTATTTTGCTCTTTCGTAGTTTCCACTGTTTTCTTAATTTCTTAATGGGTTACAGTTTTCATCTGTTTCATGATATGTCTTTTTGGTATTTGTTCATTATCTGTAGTGATATTATTTTGTTCTTTATTCTTTTCTTTTGTATGGCATTTAACAATCCTTTTCTGTTGCTTATTTTTTAGTGAAATGAGTTTCCCTCTATTTCAGGAGGAAAGAATGGCCTAAAAGAGATATTCTAGTTTCACAGATCTGAAGTTTTGTTTTCCGTTGCTTTTGTGAAGCAATCTTAAAAAATATTACCTCATGCTTTCAGAGTTCCTTTTCCTTTGCTCCCCTCCCCACCTTCTAGTTTGATCTTTTGCTTCCTTTGCCTTCTTGTTCCTATCCTGATCAGTTTGGACTGGACTCTCAGCATTTTCTTCTCAGAGGAGTGTTTGTCCTGGAAGGGTGCTTTGGTTTGTTAGTTTTGAGAGTTAATAGGGACCACATCCCTGGACCACTTTAACATGGTCAATCTTTCTAGTCTCCTTGCACTCACCCACAAATTAGAACCTTCAAAGTCGCCTCTCCTATTCCAAGTTTTGCTGTTATTCACTGAATAGCCCACTACCTTTTCAGTGAGTTCCTTTGGTGATTTGGGGAGGGGTCCTCCAGTTCTCAGGTGTATCGTAAGTCCCTTTACCTTTTGCGGTAGACTGAATCGTGCACTCCAACAGAAGACGTGTTCTTAGTCGTGAGCCATATTCCTATGAATGTGAACCCATTTGTAAATAAGCCTCTTTGAAGATGTAATGTCAGTTAAGATATGGATTCTTTTTTAAAATTTTTTTGGCAAGACCAGTCTCCAGGCTTAAGCTCTAGAAGAGGAAGCCGGCACCCCACACAGACTCCTGCTTCTCCTTGGTCACCTGCGACCAGGGCCAGAGCCTCACACCATCAGGGAAAGCTCAACTTAGTGTCCCAGAGGGTGGGCCCCATGGGAGGTTCAGGAGAGGAGCCCAGCATTGAGTATCTCAGAGCATGTGGAGGCCACCCCCACCCCACTCCAGGCACAGGCTCTAGGGCAGCCTCTACCCTCTAGCCTCCCAGTGGTTCCCTCGATCTGTCCTCCAGACCTCCACACCTCCCCCTACCCCCAAAGACCTCAGAGTGCCTAAAAATGTTTTATTGTAACAAAATGCTCAAACATCCAAAACTGGGGCAAGGTATAGGGAGGGTCTGACTGTGGGGACTGGGGGCTGGGGTCTGCAGCCAGCTAGCTAGGTGGAACGGGGGGAGAGAGGGAAGAGAGAGCTGGTGAGCAGCTGCTCCAGGCACCACTGACCTTCATCCAGGCCCTGGAAGGCCCACTTCAGGCCCCTGGGTAGGTGGCGGCAGGGCTCCAGGTTGAGGTGCACCAGGCCTGGGCAGCTGCTTATCGCAGAGCTGCTGGTGCTTGGTGTGATCTGGGAGCCCCTGAGGTTGAGGGAGCAGAGGGCCGGGTGTGAGCTCCAGGGAGCACCTGAAAAGACAACCAGTCTTTGAGTGGAAGTGGCCACTCAAGTCCATTTCCTATAGGGTGCAGTTCCACTTCTGGGTCAATAGGGGTCTGCCCTCCTTAGCTAGAGTCAGCTAGTCAGACATGCTATACAGGTCCAGGTGCAGCCGCTCCAGCTCCTGACAGCACAGATCACAAAGACCAGCAGGAGTCATGTGGGCACAGCTTCGGAGATGCAGCAGGCGCAGGTTGGGGGAGCTGCAGCCAGGGAGCCCTTTCTGCAGGACCTCAACAGGCAGCTGGAGGAGTGTGCTGCTGTGGCTGATGCCACTGCTCATCTCCAGGACAGGAGCTGGGGGCAGCAGCTGCCCAGCAGTGCACCCAGAATGGCTGCTGTCTAGGAGGTGTAGGTCAGCCACCGTTTGCACATCCTCTAAGAAGCTTACCACAGTTGTGGTCTCCGCCGTGGCAGGCTTTGGCCAGCATGGCAAGGGTGTCAGAAGTCATGCCGTGGTAGTTGGAAAGTGAGCCCAGATCAGGTCTGGCTAACCAGCTTTAATATGGGGTATACCTGGGACTTCAGTGGATGAGGGGAGACTCTGGAGCTGGGAGAACCAATTGGGCATAAGCTACTCCAGGGAAATAAGGAGCTTCTGCTTGGCTTTGGCTCCATGCCTGGTAGGGCAGTCAACCCGGGGAGGCGACAGGGTTACTGTGTGCCAGAGTGCCGGCTGGGAAGCAGCCTTGTGTTAGCGGCAGCACATGCGGGCAGCCCTGCCAAGGAAATGCATGGGCCCATTGGCCACCACCAGCAGCCTGAAAACCTGCACCAGGATTTTCAAGGGGATGCAGTCGCCCTAGCCTAGGTGGGGCCCCATATTACTGGATGCCTTATGAAGAAGCTGGAAATCAGAAAAGCCATAGGAGGAGAAATACAGCACCATAACACTACAGACCTGGGGGAGAAAGCATGGCCTTGCTAACACCTTGACTTTGGACTACTTGATTTTGGACTCCTAGCCTCTGAAATTGTGAGCCAATAAATTCTTGTTGTTTAAGCCAACGCATTGTGTGGAATTTATCATAGCAGCCCTGGCAAATAAAGATACTTTCTCTCCTCTTCCTTCTGCATTGTTCCTGATATCATAAGGGTCATGCAATTATTGGTGGCTTGCCACACTCACTCAGATTTAGGGGTTCAAAGGGATACCTTGTTACCAAATTTTGTTACAGATATTGTCTGTGGGTTTTGGTTTTGCTAACTTAGTTGGAATATTTTAATGGGGGATACAAGAAGATTAAAAAACAGCACCATCACCTGGTTGCACAACTTGGTAAATTTCTAAAAATCATTGAATTGTGCACTGATAATAGGTGAACTTAATGGTATGTAAATTATACCTCAAACCAAAAGTGAATAAATTCCCATTGTTAAACAGACCCATTTCAAGGTATTTGCTTGAGCAGCTTAGGAAACTAATACAGATATTCAAATAGAAATAAAATAAAAATAAAAATAAGACAATTATTAATTTCCTTCCTGATGAAATATTTGAACATGTGGTAGGCTGGAAGTAAAGAGTAAATTGTGGGATAGAGGTTGGAAATGCAAGAGAGAGGCAATGATTAATAAAAGCAGGTGCCAAGGTTACAATGGGAGAGATTAGTTTGGGAAAAGTGAAGGGATATTTTCCCTAAGATAGTGCATTGGATGCTGTAGTGTACCAGCCAGATCTGCCTTCTGAACTGACTCATTTTCCCTGTTGCCAGGAGCTGCTGAAAGCTCACAGCTGAGTACCTGCCTGGGAATTGCCTCTCCTTGAATTGCCCAAGGGCAGCCTCATCTAACGACAGGTTGATGCAAGTGCACAAAGATTCAGCTCCCTTGTCTTAACTCAGAAATCTCTGAAAGGCCATCTCCAGGTCCAGATTGCCTTATGAGATCACCTGTGGTCTTTGGTGTGACTACATCCATTTCATTCTCCCTCTGCCTCATCCTTTTTCCCTCCCTCCTTCACCGGTGTTGTTCCTGAGAACTCTCTCCAATAAATTTCCTGCATACAAATGTCTATCTCAGCATCTGTTTTTCCAGGGACCTAACCTAAGACAGACATGAAAAAAGGAGGTGGAGATGGAAGCAGATATAAAGAAGTTTGAGAGCAAAAGAGAAACCCTGAGGGAAGTGTAATGAATATAAGTGTTTTGGCTGTCCAGCAACTAACTTTATTTCCGAATTTGGGATATTCCCATTTCTATTATAGATGCTGAAAAGGCATGTCGACATGTGACCTAGGCTCAGCCAGTTGGGCTCACCCACCTGGGACTTTACATTTGGAGCAAGTCATACAAGGAAGGAAGGACAATGAATAATTCATTTGGACAGTAGCAATGACATCGATACCCAATGTCTACTGAACCCAGGGTCAGTGCAGCAAATAGCATCCAGGGCCAGCTGGGGGAGCAGTGCTGGTTAGGGCATCCAGGGACCATCAGTGAGGATAGTTGTAGCAGTTTGGCATTAGTTATGAATTCCAAAAATGGATATTGGATTATGTTTGTAAACTGACCTGTTTGCACATTAGATTGTATTGGATTCAGAGGTTTCACTTTTACTTGATTAAATAATGATTAAGGCTTTGATTGGGCCACATCAGTAGGACATTGAGTTCCTGATTCCTTGGTGGGTGGGTACTCACAGCGAAAACTACAGCAGAAGAGTTAGTTGGAGTTTTGATGTGGGAGCTTTGAGCTGGAGCCTGGGAAGTAAGCACACAGAGGAACAGAGAGAAGGCTCGATTAGACACAGCTGGCCTTGTGGAGAAAGCAGGGCAGTTGAGCCTGGAGAGAAATGAGCCCCAGGAAGAGAGGAACCCAGGAAGCCTGAACCCTTGCAGATGTAGGCAGCCATCTTGCTCCAACATGTGGCAACAGACTTTGGTAAGGGAAGAATTTATGCTTTATGGCCTGGTAATTGTAAGCTTCTACCCCAAATAAATACCCTTTCTAAAAACCAACGGATTTCTGGTATTTTGCATCAGCACCCCTTTGACTGACTAACACAATAGTGGTGCCTCACCAGACTCTCCTGTGGCATGAGTTGGTTGTGTCTTTCACCTGCTCATTTTCTGAGCCTGCTTCCCTAAATTCTCCTAGAAAATTCTTGTTCTTCATATATTAAGCAAAATTGGTTCTTATTGTCTGCAACTGCGAATACTGACTGGAACAGGAGCCCATGGTGATGATAATAACAGTTTAGACAGCAGCAAGGAATTATTAAAAAGAGGCAGTCCTGGGTGGGAGAAAGAGCTCTAGCTTTGGAGTCAGCCAAATAGCAGCCAAATAGCTCAACTTCTCCAAACCCTAGTTTCCTCCAGTAATGTGAAGAAAATAATAATAATAATAGCAATAATAATAATAATTCCAGTCATGCCTAGTCCCTCCACCCCCTCCTGGAGTCATGGTGAGATCAATTTAGACATTATATGTGAAAGTACCCTACAGAGATAAGTCATTCTCAATGTTTCTTTTCCTTCTTGGCTCTTTTGAAAGGCTATATCTAATTGTCTCCTTTAAAAGTTACTGAGTCTTTACCATCTTTTTTCATTTTCCTCAAAATTATTATGTATCATTCATTACTTTAAAATGCTGGTGCTAGATATAAGACAGATAGCCTCAAAATTAAGCATATCTCTACTCTTTTGTAAAATTAAAGAGCAACTGAAAAACTTGGAATCAATACTACAATGAATGTAAAATTCATTGCATGAATGCTGAAAGAGTTGTTCATAGTTTTTGCAAATAGCACATAGTGTAAATGTTCTAGGACACGTAGTTATTAAAATACATTCTTTAAAAGAGCAACAAATATCTCGTCATTCATTTCCATTCTCTCCCATTTGTTCCGTCTTACAACTCCAAATATTCATATCCCAGATTTACTTTATAAAAAGTACATTTATGTGGAACTGCATAAAAAGCTTTTCTTTTTTCAAAGATCTTTGTCCCCAGCTAGTGAAGCACTATGCAGTCTGTGTGATGATTACCTGCATGAAAAGTTCCATCAGTAGCCACTTTCCCAGAGCCAGCACAACAAGGGTCACCACCGTTTATCTCACTGATAGATTCCAGTAGAGCAAGTAGATCCAGAGACACCTCTACTGGGTTTCTTCATGGACAAGGCTTTTGTTTTATTAACACTAGGTGAATTCTAGGAAATCACACACATTACTTTTTGGTAAAACAGAGAGCCCACATGTGAAGACTAGCAGGTGTAAAATAGGGCAAACTGAACTAGAGGATCTGGAACTAAATTATAGCAATGAAAATTGTTGTTATGTCACCCAGGAGGTGAAATCCTTGACTGATGGTAAAGGGAGTTCTGCCTGGTGATTAAGTACTGGAAATTGGAGTGGGACAGACTTGATTAGAATTCCATCTCCTCCTAGAGTTAGCAGAAGAAAGGAAATAATACTAGAACAGAGACAAATAAAATAGAGAATAGAAAAACAACTGAGACAATAAACAAAACAAAAAATTGGTCCTTTGAAAAAATCAATAATTGACTAACCTTGAGCCAGGCTGACAAATAAAAAAAGAGAAAAGCTCAACAAATAACTAAAATTAGAAAGGAAAATGGTGATATCACTACTGACTTTACAGAAATAAAAGAATTATAAGAGATTATTATGAACAATTGTATGCCAACAAACTATATAATCTAGAAGAAATGGAAAAATTCCTACAAATATATCAATTACCCAAATTGATTCAAGAAGAGATAGAAAACATCAACAAACCTGTAACAAGTACAGAGGTAGAACCATTATTCAAAACCTTACCCCAAAGAGAAGGAACAGATGGCTTCACTAGAGAATTCTACCAAACATTTAAAGAAGAATTAATACCAGTCCTTCTCAAACTCTTTTGAAAAATTCAAGAGGAGGGAATAGTTCCTAATTCATTCTATGAGGCCTACAGTATTCTGATACTGAAAACTGATAAAGACATCACAAGAAAGGAAAATTACAGACCAATTTCCCTTATAAATATAGAGGAAAAAGATCCTTAACAAAATACTAGCAAACTGAACCCAATAACATATTAAAAAGATTATACACCATGGACAAGTGGGATTCAGCCCAAGAATGCAATGGTGGTTTAACCTATAAAAATCAATCAGTGTAATACATTACATAAGTAGAAGGAAGGGAAAAAAGCCCACATGATTATTCCAATAGATGAATAAAAGGCATTCAACAAAATCCAGAGCTTTTTCTTGATAAAAACACTCAGGAAAGTAGAACACTTCATTCTCAATGTAATGAAGGCAATTTATGAAAAACCCATAGCTAATATCATTCTCAATGGTGAAAGACTTAAAAGCTTTCTCCCTAAATCAAGAATGAGACAAAGATGCCTGTTTTCACTAATCCTATTTGGTTTTGTACTAGAAGTTCTTGACAGAGAAATTAGGCAAGAAAAAGAAATAAAAGATATCCAAATTGGAAAGTGTATTAGTCAGCCAAAGGGATGCTAATATGAAATACCAAAAATGGGTTGGTCTTTATAAAGGGTATTTATTTGGGGTAGAAGTCCACAGATACCAGGCCATAAAGCATAAGTTTCTTCTCTCATCAAAGTCCATTGCCACATGTTGGAGCAAGACAGCTGCCAACCTTTGCCAGGGTTCAGGCTTCTTGGGTTCCTCTCTTCCCTGGGCTGCATTTCTCTCCAGGCTTAGCTCCTGTTTCCTCCACAAGGTCAGCTGTAGACGATCAGGCGAACGGCTTGCTTCTCTTCTCCTGGGGCCTTCTCTCCAATATCAAAACTGCTTCCTCTGTCCTTTGCCTTGCCTTTTTTTTTTTTTTTTTTTAAAGATTTTATTTATTTATTCATTTATCCCCCCCTTGCTGCTTGTGCTCACTAGGTCAGCTAACCACGCCGTGCGGGCGGGCTTGCCTTCACCAGGAGGCCCCGGGAACCGAACCCGGGGCCTCCCATATGGTAAACAGGAGCCCTACTGATTGAGCCACAGCCGCTTCCCTGCCTTGCCTTTTATATTCGATTCCCCACCCACCAAACGGGTGGGGCTCAATGCCCTACTGATGTGGCCCAGTCAACGCCCTAAGCATAACTTAATCTTGCCCAGATTATCAGATCAGTTTACAAGCATGATCCAATTATATTTTTGGAATTCATAATTATATTAAATTGGCCATCAGCTACAGAAAGGTAGTAAAATCATCTCTATTTACAGACA
This sequence comes from Tolypeutes matacus, assembly GCA_026826555.1. Taxonomy (NCBI): domain Eukaryota; kingdom Metazoa; phylum Chordata; class Mammalia; order Cingulata; family Chlamyphoridae; genus Tolypeutes; species Tolypeutes matacus. The sequence goes on from JAKSZT010053883.1 coordinate 64,814,240, forward strand.
ACATAATCTTTTTTTTTTTACCGGGAGGTTCCGGGGGTCGAACCCGGGTCCCTCCATATGGGAGACGGACGCCCAACCAGTTGAGCCACATCCGACCCCAACATAATCTTATGTATAGAAAACTCAAAGGAATCCACAAGAAAGCTATTAGAGTTAATAAATGAATTCAGCAAAGTGGAAGGGTACAGGGTCAACAGACAAAAAGCAATTGTATTTCTGTACAGTAGTAATGGACAATCCAAAAGGGAAATTATGAAAGCAATTCAATTTATAACAGTATCTAAAAGAATAAAATATCTAGGAATAAATTTAACTAAGGATACAAAAAGACATGTGTACTGAAAACTACAAAACACTGATGAAAGAAATAAAAGAAGACCTAAATAAATGGCAAGACATCCCATGTTCATGGATTGAAAGAGTTAACATGTCAATATTACCGAAGGCAATATATAAATTCAATGTGATCCCTACTAAAATTCCAGTAGACTTTTTTTTTCAGAAATGGAAAAGCTTATCCTTAAATTTATATGGAGGCAGCAGATGTGGCTTAAGTGGTTAAGCACCCACTTCCCACATGGGAGGTCCCAGATTGGGTTCCCAGTGCCTCCTAAAAACAAATAAACAAACAACAAGCAAAACAAATGAAAAAACCAACTCAGGGTTGCCTATGTGGCTCAGTGGTTGAGCTGAGCACCCATTTCTTACATATGAGGTCCCAGGTTTAATCCACAGCCCTGGTACTTCAAAAAAAATTTTTATATGGAACTCCAAGAGGCCTGGAATGGCCAAAACAATTACGAAAAAGGACAGAATTGGAGGTCTCAAACTTCTTGATTTCAAATTGTATTACAAAGCAATAGTAATCAAAGCAGTGTGGTAGACAAATAGATCAATGAAACAGAATTGAAAGTCTAGAAATAGATGCACATGTCTGTGGCCAATTGATTTTTTTTAACAAATCAATTTTATGGATACATATTAATAAAGTATAAACTCATGCAAAGTGTATAATCAATGGCATTCGATGTAATCACATATTTGTGCATTCATCACTTCAATCATCTTAGAGCATTTTCATTATTCCAATAATAATAATAAACAAAAAACAAACAAAACTCATCACTTCTCAATCTCTATGCTCCACCTGTTATACATAGCTGCTATTCTTTTTCTTTCTCTCTGGTATATTTGTATTTATATTTTGTAAAAACAGTCCTATATGCAATATTACCCACATCCGTGTTTTACACGAGGTTTTATTATCTTATACAGGCCCATGTTATAGTTTTTAGCTTTCCTTCTAGTAATATACATGACCTTAGACTTTCCCTTTCAACCACAGTCATAACCATATAATAGTTCTGCTAGTTACAAACACCATGATGTGCTTTCACCATTTCTATTCATTTTCAAAGATTTACAAAGAACTTTTTTTAAATAGCGATTCTGCACAGTTTAACCCTCAGCTTTCCATTCTCTACCTTTTTTCTATTTTCTGGTGACCTATATTCTAATTATTAACTCCATGAGTTTATACAATATATTTAGTTCAGTGCAATCATACAGTGTTTGTCCTTTTGTGTCTGGCTTGCTTCACTAAACATAACATCCTCCAGGTCCATCCTTGTTGTCATATGCTTCACGACTTCATTTCTTCTTACCACTGTATAGTATTCCATCATGTGTATACACCACAGTTTGTTTATCCATTCATCAGTTGATGGACACCTAACTTGTTTCTAATTTTTGGCAACAGTGAATAACGCTGTTATGAACGCGAGTGTGCAGATGTCTATTTGTGTCACTGCTCTCAGTTCTTCTGGGTATATACCTAGCAATGGTATCACCAGGTCACATGGCAAGTCTATATTCAACTTCCTTAGGAAGTGTCACAGTCCTCCACAGTAGCTGTACCATTCTACGTTCCCACCAATAGTGAATAAGCATTCCTATCTCTCCATATCCTCTCCAACATTTACAGTTTTCTGACTTTTTAATAGAGGCCTTTCTAATAGATGTGAAATGATATCTCATTGTAGCTTTGATTTGCATTTCCTAATCACTAGTGATTAATCACATTTTTCATGTATTTCTTTGCTATTTGTATTTCTTCTTTGGACAGTTGTCTTTTGCCCATTTTTCAATCAGGTCGTCTGTCTTTTTATTGTTGAGTTGTAGCATCTCTTCATATATCATGGATATTAAACCCTTATTGGATATGTGATTGCCAAATATTTTCTCCCATTGAGTCGGCTTCCTTTTCACCCTTTTGACAAAGTCTTGTGAGGTGCAAAAGTGTTTAATTTTGAGGAGGCCCCATTTATCTATTTCCTCTTTTATTGATCATACTTTGGGTATAAAGTTTAAGAAACTACTGCCTACCACAAGGTGTTGAAGATGTTTTCCTACATTTTCTTCTAGGAGTTTTATGGTTGTTGCTTTTAAATTTAGGTCCTTGATCCGTTTTGGGTTAGTTTTTGTATAAGGTGTGAGATATGGTTCCTCTTCTTCCTTTTAGATATGGATATATATTTCTCCCAGCACTATTTGTTGAATAGACTGTTCTTGGCAAATCGATTTTTAACAAGGATGCTAAGTTCATGGAGTAGGGAAAAGAATGGTCTTTTCAACAAATGATGCTGAGAAAATAATATCCACATGCAGAAAAATAAAGTTAGACTCCTAACTCATACCATATCCATATACAAATGTATCAAGAACCTAAATATAAGATAATAATATCTACAAAGCACTTAAAAGATAACAGAGAGGAAAATCAACATAACCTGGGATTCAGCAATGGATTCTTAGATATGACACAAAAAGCACAAGCAAGAAAAGAAACTATAGATAAATTTGATTTCATCAAAATTAAAACCTTTTGTGCATTGAAGGATACAAGAAAGTGAAAAGACAATTTACAAAATGGAGGAAAATAGTTTCAAACTATATATCAGATAAGAATTTAATATCCAGAATAGGGAAGCGGCTGTGGCTCAATCAGTAGGGCTCCCATTTACCATATGGGAGGCCCCGGGTTCGGTTCCCGGGGCCTCCTGGTGAAGGCAAGCCCACCCGCACGGCGTGGTTAGCTGACCCAGCGAGCACAAGCAGCAAGGGGGGGATAAATGAATAAATAAATAAAATCTTTAAAAAAAAAAGATAATAATAATAATAATATCCAGAATATGTAAAGAACTCCTACAACTCAACAACAAAAAGACAAACAACCCAATTAAAAAATGGACAAAGCACTTGAACAGACATTTCTCCAAAGAAGATATAAAAATGGCCAGTAAACACATGAAAAGATGTTCAACATCATTTGCTCTAGAGAATTGCAAACTAAAACCACAATGAGATACCACTTCATATCCACAAAGATGGATATTATTTCTAAAATGGAAATTAAAAAGTGATTCAAAAAATATATTCAAAAATAAAAAAATATATTTTAAAAAGTGATAGAGAGGATGCAGAGAAATTGGAATTCTAGTGCATTGCTGGTGGGAATGTAAAATCGTGCAGCCATTGTGAAAAGCAATATTGCGGCTTCTCAAAAAGTGAAATATAGAATTACCAATTGTTCTGGCAATCCCACTTCTATATATATACCCAAAAATAGTGAAAACAGGGTCTTAAACAGATACTTGTACACTGATGTGAATAGCATCATTATTTGCAATAGCCAAAAGCTGGAAACAACCCAAATGTCCATCAAACAAATGAATGTATAAGTAAGATGTAGTACATACACACAATTGAATATTATTAAGCCATAAGGGAAAAAAATGAAGTTATGAGACATGTTGCAACATGGAAGGGACTTGAAAACATTATGTTCAGTGAAATAAGCAAGACACATAAGGGTAAAATTGTATGGTATCACTTATAAGAGATAATTAGAAATAGCTAATCCACAGAGATAAAAAGCAGATTAGATGTTACTGGGGGAAGGTGGGAGGGGGAAAGTAGGGTGTTTGTTAAAAATAATAATAATCAATCAATTGCAAATCTATGTAATAACAACTGTAAATTGAAAATTTTAAAAATAAGGTTTTCAATAGCACCAACAAATTTAAATAGGTATAAATCTAACAACAACAAAAAAGAAACCCACCCCATCACTTATTAGCTATGCAGTATTTAACTTCTTTCTCCTCTGTGAGTTCATCTTCCCTACCTTATTGTTTAGTTCTAAGGATTAAATGAGATAATACATGTAAAGGATTTAGTATAATGACAGGCACTAGCAAGCATTAGTTAAATATCAGCCCGGGTCTCCAAGGTTGTGGGCTTATCCTCTTAGAACTCCTTGTTGAGGAAGAAAGTCATTAGTCCTTGAAGTTTGACCTCTGAGTTCAGGGGATTGAGTGGCAGATTTGCTTCAGGTCTTTTGCAACTTTACAAAATTTGGAAGAACCTATGTGGAGTTGGTGCAAAGTAGAATCATAGGAAAACATCTGCTGAATTAAAATTGAGAAGTGATGCTATCGTTAGAGCCATGTTAGCTATTGTCACTGAAACAACTCTTCATTTAAAAAAAATCTTGCACACTGTGACCAAATGTTTCATAGAAGCCATTGCTGACAGGGCAGATTTGACCATTTGGTGCTGTGGGTACACACCTTTTGTCTCCAGGAAGCTTGGTTTGGGGCCAGGTCAGGCTGAGCTGCAGGCATGCAAAGCAAACCAGAGAAGCAGAGAAAGCAGCCTGAGGGCTGTCCTGTGGGCTGTGCGTGTTTGAAAGTTGCTGTCTTTACAAAACTCTTCCAGTCATAGAACATTCCAGTGCTCTTTGCAAAAACCTGTTGATGATGAAATGCCACTCCAGAGGCTGTAAACAAAGGAACTTGGCAGGGCATCTGGATGAGACATCTCCTAGCCCTTCCACCCCAATGTATCCTTAACAACACTCCCAAACCTATCCCTCTTCCTAGATTCTCTCGTTCAGTGAATTATGTCACCATGATTTAGTATCCACACCAAAACCTGGGTGTCCTCTATCCTCCTCCCCCCATGCCTGCCACATCCTTCTCCCCAAGTCCTTCACTTTACATCAGAATGCCCTGGTGCTCATCACTCCCAGCACACCTGCCCCCTTGACCTTGGCAATGACCCCCCTAAGTGGACACCTGCATCTAGCCACATGCACCCCCATTTCTCTACAGTACTCCAGAGCAATCCCTGTAGAATGTAAGGCTGATCACATAATCTTTAGCTAGGCAGCCACACACCCAACAAAAACTTGGGGGACATTAATACTCAGGAAAGAAGGGGAGAATAGGTACTGGGAAATAGTAGCCTTTGTCACATGCACTACAAATCAGGCACTGTGCTAAACCGATTACATAATCTCCAACATAATCCTCACAGTTATGAATGTTATAGCAACATCCATAGTTATGGAAAACATTGTTATTACTTTCTATTTAACAAATAAGGAAACACAGGCTCAGAGAGGTTATGTAACTTGCCAAATGTCACACAGTAAATAATGAATCCTTGCTCTTCTCTCAGATTATGACTCCCCAGGTCTCATGCTTACACCATACTTGAGATGAGTGACAAGGTCCCCACCCTTGGGCTCATAGGAAAGAAGTGATGCTATCGTTAGAGCCATGTTAGCTATTGTCACTGAAACAACTCTTCATTTAAAAAAAATCTTGCACACTGTGACCAAATGTTTCATAGAAGCCATTGCTGACCAATAACTCCTATAAAATGTGATACCTGTATTTATCAGGTAGGACTGATATTGTGGAGTCCTGAGAGAGAAGCAGGTCAGTTGTTTTCCTCAATTTCTCTATGAACCTCGCAGTCTGCCTTTTAGGCTGCATCAGTATAGTCTTCACAGCCTTCAGGAATAAATATTTCCTTATAAATAGTAGAAAGTAGAATGAACCCAATGGAATAATGATTCCCCACCTACCCCCCAACCCCCCCAGTATGCTCCTGTGACCCCAAATCACACCCCCAGTTGGTGCAGGATCATTGAGTACAGCTATTGGAATCATGAGCAGATACTGAAAGGCTCTATTTTAGGGCCATTGATGAAGATGTAAGTGAGGAGAGCTCTCCCTTTGTGGGGTTACAGAACAAAGCCTGACAGCACACAAAAACAAATTCCCGTGGAGCCACCTGCCAGCCCTTCTCTCTCAGAAAGATGAGGTCAGTTACTCAATGGACCATGGCCTTCACTTCCATGGGGAACTCTGTGTGGGTATGTCCCTGAAACTGGCACTTCCTCGCACTCTCCTCACTCCTCTCTCCTTTCTCCCTTCCTTCCATTCTCAAACATGTATTAAGCATCTACTTCAGCCAGGGACAGTGCTGGGATGCACATAGACCCCGTCACTAGAGAGGCAGCATTGCCACTATAGCAGTGAAGAGCCTGGACTTGATCATAATCCCAGCTCCAACACTTACTAGCTGTGTGACCTTGACAAGTTACTTAACCTCTCTGGGTCTCCGTTTCCAAATCTGCAGGTATCTACGTTGGGGTTTTTGAACAGGTTACATATGCAATGCACTCAGAACATTGTCTGGCACATGAACACACTATGTTGCTCCTTTTTGCATACAGTATAGCACAGTCCTGCAAGCTGTATTCTGATCAATTATATTCTCCCTGGGATAAATCACACAGCATGTTAAGAGCTGTCTGGCACATAAGATCCTCTCAAAAAAAAAAAAAAAAAAAAAAAAAGTTAGCAAATTGCTGCTGTTGCAGTTTGAATGGAAAACTCTGGGTTGTTTTAGGTGAGATGTTATTCTTTCCTCATTGCTAAGTGTGAGGAACAAGAAACTCCTTTGTTAAGGAAATTTTCTGAGTGTTAGATCTTTTGTGTCAAGAGACTAAACAATGATGAAAATCTAGTAGTGGGGAGAGGGTGCTAGGTTTAACTTTGGAAGGAAAATTGCCATCTGTGTTGGCCTGCGGTGAATTTTTCTCCCCAGGGAGCCAAAAGTGGTGATAAGTCATGTAGTTAAACCTGACAAGGTCAAAGTCTGAACATGCTGACTTTATAAGCAGAGGTTCACAACCTGCAGCAGTGTTCAGCTCCCAGCAAAGGTGAAAGAGAGAACAAATTGCAGCCAAGCTTCCCTGTCCACACGATCCACATTGTGTGTGAGTTTGCGTGCATGTATGTAAGTGTGTTGGGGGAGGGCTGGGGGCAGGAAACCTGTTTCTGCATTACTGATGCGGAAGCAAATGTTTTAAATTATTTTTGGATTGGCTGTTTTCATGTCTACTAGTCTGTTAGGAATCGTCATTATTTTCTTGGGGACTTTATTATCTTTTTATAAAGTTAAATCATTATATGTGTGCTTGAAGTAGGTAAACAAAGAGGAACTGTCTGGATTTGCTATCTCAGCTACCCTACCTGTACTGTCATCTGCACGACTTTTTAATTAAAAGTTACTTCCACGTTCACAAGTGGTTTCACAAGTGCCTGAAAACACTGAATTCTTCACACCGCCAGATGTCTCGGGAAAGGTACATTCACAAACATGGATAGACAAAAGAATTAGGCATGTTCACATGATTTAAAGCTTTGGTTCAAATGTTTCTACAAAGACAGGTGGAACTGGAGTGGCCAATATTATTTCAGAAATTATGCTGTTGCTCAGGAATTGGTGGGGCTCAGGTAACGTACCTAAATCAAAAGTTGAAATAAGAATGATGCAGTGGGTGAGCCAGGCAGACAAATACATTCTACATCCAGCTGCACCACTTCCTATGTGTCTTGGACAGGTTTCTCAACTTTTCTGAGTCTGTTCCTTTGTTTGCAAAGTGGAGCTAATAATACAGGTTTACAATCTCTTATTTACAATCCCCAAATCCAAACACTCTGAAAACTGACATCCATTTCTTAACTCATTTGGCAGTGAAATCTATTTTATCTGAACGAATTTGGCAATAATGCAGCTTTTTTCATAGTCTGTGTATATTATTTAGTGTAACTATACATGTTTTGCTGAAGAATTATTAATGCATTAGTTATGGGGTGCTGCCCAAGACCCCATTGGGAGTGGTACATAATATATGGTACCGGCAACATATTATTTCTCTAAAATCCAGAAATTTCTGAATTTCAGAACACATTTGTCCCCAGGGATTTCCAGTAACACACTGTGGACCCATACCTTCCTCACAAGGTTGTGAAGATTGCATGAAATAATGTACACAGAACACTTGCACAACATAGAGAACACTCTATGTTGATGCCATTTCCCTTCTCTTTTTCCCCAATAAGCCTCTTCTCAGATACAACTTCCACCTTCCAGCTGCAGCCAGAGAGCTTTTTTCAGCAGCTGGTGAAGTTTTTCTGTACTTTTGATACCTTCGGCTGTTGGCCCAGCTTGCCTGCTAGACTATACACTCCTTGAGGGTAGGTGTTGTGTCCCATTGATTAGTCACACAAAGTCCATGTTCCACAAACATTGCATAAATGGACTTAACAATCACTTATTAGGTATCTGCTGGCCTCTGAGTCTCCTGATCACTGCCTAGGCAGGGGTACATGCTGGAAGGCGGGATTTACTCTGAGAAGAGAAGGTACAGAGCTGTGAGGAAGCCAGCTGGACAGGGTCTCCCTGGTGAGGCCATGGTAGGTCCTCCTATACCTGCATTTGCCTGGCACAGTCCTGGTTCTTGCCTGTCATCACAGTATAATTCTTCATTCTCACTTTTACACTTTTTTTCTCAAATGTGTCTTCATTTGGATGAAAAAAATCATGTAGTCCCCCTATGCAATGAGCATTAGGGGGAAGTCTGAGGGTGCCAGGCTTTATTCTTGGTGTGTGTATGTGTGGGGGTGTATGGCTCACTGAGAAGAGAGAAGAGGAGTAGGGTTGAGGGGGAGAGGCAACTCAGAGGGGAGGCTTGCTAACAACAAACTCGACCCACCTACAATGGATAAATGATTAAGAGTATAGACTTTGTAGTCAGAGAGCCACAAGTTCAAATGCCAACTCTGTCAATTATCAACTGTGTACGTTGTGTAGTAGGTTGAATGGTGACCCCAAAAAAGATATGTCCACGTCCTCACCCTGGGGACCTGTGAACGTGAACTGGTTTGGAAAAGGGGTCTTCTGCAGATGTAATTAAGTTAAAGATCTTGAAGGGATATCATCCTGGATTATCCAGACGGGTCGTAACCCAATGGCAAGTGTCCTTAGAAGAGATACACAGACGAGAGACCAACAGGGAGAAGGAGGAGGCGGCCATGTGAAGACGGAGAAAGAGATCCGGGTTTGCAACCCCACCAGGGAACACCTGCAGCCCCCAGAGCGGGAAGCAGCAAGGAAGGATTCTCTCCTATAATCTGTGGAGGGAGCACAGCCCTGCTGACAGCTTGATTTCAGACTTCTGGCTTCCAGAACCACTAGAGAAGAAACTTCTGTTGTTTTAAGTCACCAAGTGTTCAAGAATTTGTTACAGCGGCCCTAGAAGACAAATACACAGAGGGTGAGTGACCTCCGGTGGCACATTTGAAAATGGGGATAAGACTGGGACCTACCTTTTAGGGATGCTTTGAGGAGTAATAGAAATTAGCCCTGTAAACCGCATGATGCCACATAGGTTCTTAACAGACGGAAGCTGAGGAGCAGCAGTAATGAAATGTTGGATTCATCCAGCAGATGGCAGAAGATGGATTGGCAAACAGGGCTTCATGAGGTTTACTGCCCAGCAACGCAGCTCCTGACCTAAGTAGCCTTCCTAGCTTGCTAGCTGATGAGGATTAACCTGGACCGCCTCAAGGAGCTATCACCTGCGTAGAAATTAGACAGACCATCTTTTCCTTTCCATTGTACAAAATAAAGGGGAATGTAAAGAGTGGGGTGCAATGGAAAATATATGGGTTCTAGGCCTAGCTCTGTGACCACACTAGTACCCATTTTTCCCATCTGCCGAGTGCAACATAAATCAGAGGACTGTTTGGAGACTAAAATGACCTGACGTGTGAATGTGCCGGGAAAGCAAGATGCCATAAAGCACCGAAAGTTGCCCCAGAGGGATTAATTTGTGGATTACGTGTACAGAGAGCAGAGGGTCATGGATGATTTCTTCATTCATATATTCATTCAGCAAACACTTATTGAGTGTCTGCTTTATGCCAGGTATCATGCTAGGTCCTGGGAATACTGCTTCAAGATGCATATATTCTGGTTTGGGAGGACAAGTAACATGGAAGAACAGTGATAAAGGCACATGCAGGGCATAATAATTCTGAAGTGTTAGGACCACATTCTAACTCTATATTTGGGCTTAAGAAACCTATTTGAATGAGCATTTCCCTTGGTAAAACATTTATATATCCATCTTATTTTCTTTGAAAAATGCCCACAGTAAAAGGAAAAAAGTAACTACTGTTCATGTTTCAGTGAAAAAAGAAAGCTGCAGGGCCATATACACAGTATGATCTCTCCATCCACATTTCTATCTAAAATCTGGAAGGATACACCTGCAAACTTGCGGTAGTGGCTACCTCTGGTGTAGGGGTGGAGGTAGTATTTGGAAAAATGGGGCTTTTTCCTTTTATTTTCTACACTCCTGTATCATTTACATTCTTCTTAGCAAGCACACACTGCTTTTCCTACTAAAACAACAATAATAATATTTTTAATAAACCTGTCCCTAGAAAACTCCTCTTTACTCACAGCTAATTCAAACATATCGTTAGTGGTGTGCACTAATGACAGAGCTAGTTGTTTCTCTTTTTGAAGGAAAATTAAAAGGAAAAGTCCATATTGGCTGTTCTTTGTACTCTTGTAAGAGGTCATCTAACCGGAAGTGATCCAAGCTGGTTTAAAGTCCCTCTCCTCTTTAAAGTGGTTTGCAAACATTAACTCAGTCATCCTCAGGGCTTCCTAGAGAGGCCGGCATGTATAAGAGGTCTCTGAGTCACAGGGAAGTGGCAGGCTGTGGATGTCCTGTGTCAGCCGGGCATAACACTCCTAACGTTTAAGCAAAGCTGCACAGTGTTCAAAGGGCTTTCTCCTGCATTATCTAGGATAGTCCTCTTATGAACCTTAGAGATCAGATAGGTACTGCTATTCCTATACCATGGATGGGAGAACTAAGGTTCTGAAAGTGAAATGACAAGCCTAAAATGGGGAAGCTGGTCAGCAGCAGGGATTAGCATCCTTATACATCAATTACTGCACAGTGCAGAAAAGATAATAGCTCACGTCAAATCCTCATATGCCACACTTTTGACCTTGGGGGCTAGAGGAGGGAGAAGAGGAAACAGTTTTTGTCTAATCTTACCACTTGCTCCTTCCTTTCTCCCTCCCTCCCTCCCTCCCTCCTTCACTCTACTCCCTTGGGACAAAGAGAAGAGACAAGGAAGAGGACCCTGTCAGAGAAGTAAACAGATAATCACAATTCAGTAGTCGTTTTATGCAAGTTTAAATTACTCAGCAGATTTGAAGCATATGGAAGAAATATATCACTCAAGTCTCATTTATGTGCAAATAGCAAAGAAATTGGAAGCTCATCAAATTCTATATGGTCAAGAATTGCGTAACTTCAACGCTGGCAGGAGTGCCTTGCAGACAAAGTTCATACTTTAGCCACGCGGGGGCACCACGCTGATTGGTAAATGGACGTAACTGCCATTCTGGGAGCTTTGCATTATACAAGGTTTTCTGGGACTCCTTCCCCCCCGCACCTCCCCTCCCCCCCCACCCTATCTCCCAATATAACCACTCTATTCAGTATAATAAGGGCTAACTCAGAGGACTCTGAGGAAGGCACCTAACTCAGCCTGCGGGGGAGAAGGATGAAGGGGTGACTCTTGGAGGAGGTGATGTGCAACCTGAGTCCTGAATCCTACAGCGATGGCCAATGTCCACTCAGGAATTCATGTCTCTGCTGCACAGCCTCCTCTCTCTCACATGCATCTGTGCATGAGAGCAATGTGGTCTAGGACAGGAGCAGAAGCTGTGGCGTCCCCCTCCCCTCTTCCCCCAGGCTAGGCCAGGTGCTTTGCTAGGTGCCCGCCACACCCTACTGTACTTACCTTGATCAGCATTTATCACTCAGCTCGAAATGATTATCAATGCACCTATCTCTCCCACCAGACTGTAAATGTACCTAGCTTCTAGACTACTGCCTAGCATAGAGTAGCTTATCAGTAAGATTTTTTTAATTATAAAAATATTTTTTTAACATGGAAAATTTAAACATACACAAAGGTACAGAAAATAGTATAAGAAACTCCCTCGTGCCCTTCACCCAGCTTCAACAACTGTCATCTCATGGCTGATCATCTTTCCTCTATACTCCCCATTTCCCCACTCCCCTATCCCATTATTTTAAAACAAATCTTAGAAGTAAATATGTAAATGTGAACATTTGGACATGCTTAAACCATTGTAAAAAATGAAATTTAACTTCTAGGCCTCTCTTGCTACTTTTAAAATGCCTGGGCAGGGGCAGACAGTGGAACAGGTAGAGTATATTTATAGAGGTCTAAGACTTTTACAGAACAATTCCCTATAATGAAAAAAATTTTGAGATGAGGGAGCAGATGTGGCTCAAGCAGTTGAGCTCCCACCTCCCACATGGGAGGTCCCGGGTTCATACCTAAAAAAAAAAAATTGAGAAGAGAACAAGGAAGGAATACAGATTGTATGTGCCAAGCACAGTGCAGTAGGATTGTATTCAATCTTTCTATGAGAAACTGGTGATATTACATTTTTTAAATGAGGCACAGAGAAGTTGAGTGCTGTATCCATTTCAAAGCTGGGATTGGAACCCAGCTCTGTGTGGTTTCAAAGTTTGCATTCAAGAAGCAGATGTGGCTCAAGTGATTGGGCTCCTACCTACCACATGGGAGGTCTCGGTTCAGTTCCTGGTACCTCCTAAAGAAGATGACCAAGATAGTGATGGGCACATGATGGACACACAACATGATGACACAATAAGAGACAAGAAGAGGAAAACATAACAAGAGCACAACAAAGCAGGGAGCAGAGGTGGTTCAAGTGACTAGGTGCCTCCCTCCCACATGGGAGGTCCTGGGTTCAGTCCTGGGTGCCTCCTAAAAAAAAAAAAACAGACAATGAGCACACGATGAACAGACACAGCAAATGCAAACAATGAGAGAGTGGGAAGAAATAAATGAATAAAATAAATCTTAAAAAAAAAAAAGTTTGCATTCATACTCTTCTGATAGGATGAACCCTGCCATGCAGAGACCCAACAAAATCCATTCATGGTCTGAGGTAACTAATGTGACCTTCCTGGGCTGCTGGCTCTTGTCTTCCTCTTCTTGGCATACCTAAGTCCAGCTTAGTTCCTGGGGCCCTGGGGACAAGCCCTACAGGTGACTCCAACCTTGGGAGGAAGAAAGGTTTTCATGGCCAGGATGTAAAAGGGGGAATTCAGGTCTTTATTATAAAGTCTCAGGGGAGTGACAGCCAACAGGCACCAAGAATAAATAAATTTGTAAAGGGTAAAACAATGGAACAGACATACACGGTGGTTGGGATTAGCCATTTGTGGGGAGAAACCCAAGAGATTGTGGTTAAATGTGTTCTTGAATAGTTGAGGCTACATTTGATTGTGACTATGAGGGAGTAAACAAATGCCCGATTAATTGTGCCACTCAGGTTTGGGAGGGCAGGGGACCACATTGTAAGAGAAGCGAATTGGACAGCCACAGGAGCCCGGAAAAAGATGAGTTTCAGGGACAAATGCTGGCAGTGTCCATTCAGTCAGTGTTCAGATGAGAAGAAAGCTTGGCAAGCAGGCATGAGCAGCGAGGTTGGCCCAGCAAAGCAACCATGACCGCGAGTGAGAGCGCGGCACGCAACTCAGCTGAGAGACAAGTCTGAGGCTCAACCATCACTCTTCCCATGATTCCTTGCTCACTAAGTCTTCAGGATAATTCAGATTCTTGGGTATTCATTTTTTCAACGAGGAAAGAACAAGCTGCTTTGGCCAGTGTGACCTTCCTGTATTCTTGAAAGTTGATTTTCCCTTTGTATATGAATAAATTGGTTTTCTCATTTTAACTTGGCTTCTCCAGTAATTTGCCTTCGGGAGAGTAATGGTCTGATCTCCCTGCTAAAGTGTGCTGCCTGACTGCCAGCTTTATTTGTCTTTGTAAATTAACAAAGGGGCATCCTGTAGTTTATATACCAGCTCGTGTGGCTTGGTTAATGCGCAGCTGTTCTTGGAGGATGGATCCAGGTGGAGAGGGCCAACAAAGTCTGGTCTCTGGGGACACACACCTGGAAAGCAGGCCCTGTGGACAGAGAATTCACCGAGGCAATGATTAATGCCTCCTGGGGTGTCTTGGGAGAGAGCTGATTAACCTTTGTCGGGGGGTACCCTCTGAATCACAGTGACATATGAACCTTAACACAGGGCATGGAAACCCTTTACTCCCCAAAGGAATTAAATCTGAATTCTCTCACTCCTAAGCAGGACTGGTTATTCCAGCTCAGCCGAGAAGTATCCCTGCCTTACTCTCACTAGCATGAGACAAAGAGGTTCTGGGATGCAAAACTTTGCCAAGTCACTCCTCTGCTCAAAACCCTTTGATGGATCCCTACTACCTGTAGCATAAAGTCCAAACTCCTTGGCAAGACTTGCCCTTGCAGAAGGAGGAATAAAAAGACTTGTCATGCTATTTCATTGAATCGAGTACCCTTTTAGTTATAAGTTGTTTTATCATTTTGAGTACCAAAACACTGTCAAATAAATGATGACACTCACTGGCTGATAAGATATATCTAATTTCAGATATGTTTCAATGGGGAAAACAATTTGAAACTTAAAATTTTAAAACAAAAACTTAGAGCCGTAGTTTTTCTCACCATTCATTTTAGAGGAAAAGATGTTTTGGAAAACACGGTGCTTGACTTTGTTTATTTTCTTGAGAAGGTCTGGCCTGATGTGCCTAAGCTTGCCTAAGAGAGCAAGTCAGAGAAGAAGAGAGGAATTGCTCTGCTTGATAAAGTAGGAGGAACTGGAGCTCTGCTTGGCTGTGGGGACAGCAGGGTAGGGGTAGAAATGCGAAAGGTCTAGGCCCAGAAGCAGTGTTCTCAGCTTTGGCAACATTCTAGAATCACCTGGGAACTTGAAAAAGTATAACTGTTTAAGTCCCACTTACTGATTCTGATTTAATGGTTTCTGATTTAAATGGTTTGAGGAAGGTCCTAGGCATTCACCTTTTTAAAAAGGCTTCCTGGTGAGGGAAGTGGGTATAGCTCAGTGGTTTGAGCATCTGCTTCCCATGTACAACGTCCCAGGTTCAATCCCTGATACACCTTATTAAAAAAAAAAAAAGCTTTTCCTGGTGAGACAGAGGAAGTGCCCCTTGCAGGTGGGGGTCACAGAAGCCTGAGAACATAGAATTGGCTGGTGAGAAATTTCCTTTATTTGAGGTGACCAAGGCAAGTTGGGACCACCATGGCTAATGCTTGATATAAGCTTTTTCCTGTTCTGTGCTGTGTCCTTCTTTTGCTCTCCCAAGCTGGCAGAGTAAGTGTGCCATGCCAGCAGTCTTGTGTTAGTGCCATTCTGGGGAATGGAGGAGAACGAGTTGATGCCCAGAATGAAACAAGGGGGTGCAGATGAAACAGTGCAGATGCAGTGGCTGAGAGCAGCAGCCAGTCCCCCCAGGGGCAGGGGAACAGCAGGCTGAGGTGATGACTGGCATTGCCTACCTCCAGAACCAGTTCAAATCCTCAGAAATACTGGGCTTCTCACCATTTGTGGGATGGCAGCTTCGACGTTTTCACTTGAATACTGAAGCAGAGGGTAATCTCAGAAAGCTGGAGGGCATGGGAGACATACAGGGCCTGTACTTTCGTTACACCAAAGTTTTGTGATCTGGTTCCTGTACACCTTGTCCTATCCCCTCTGCACCCTATAGCCCCTCTCCACCTCCACCCACCCCAGGCTGCTTGGGAAATACCTAGTCATCCTTCAAGACTCAGTCCAAGGTTAACCACCTCTAGGAAGCCTTTTCTGCAAACTTCCCTCACACTATCCGCATTGGAGTGGATGATTTCCTCCTGCTGTCCCACCGAATTGTGTGTAGACTTCATTCAGAGTGCCTCTAGCACTTCATTGCCTTCATCTTTCTATGTCTGTTGCCCCCACTGCACTATAAGCCCCTCGAAGCAGAGACTGCCATTGTCATCTTTGTGCCTCACCTAACAATCCCTAAGTGTTTGCTGAATGAATCAGTGATTGCTGTGCTCCCCAATTTCCTGAATCCACTCTCCAAAAAGGCATGGGTGGTGAAAATGCCCTGGCCTGGGATTGAGACTGGTTCTTTTGTCTGCTCTACCACCAGCTGTCCATGATCTTCATCAGTAACAGTCAAAGAGGCAATTATCCCGTTTTCAACTAGGATTCTGTGGTTCAAGTATATCAGAATGCACTTTTCAGTCAGTCTATCACTCAACAACCATTCATTGAGTGACTCTCATGTGGGATGCTAGAAACTGGGGTTACAGTGGTGAGCAAGCCCAGCCCAGTCCCGGCATTCATGGAGTTTATATACTAACAGGGGAACCTGGCTACTCCTAGAAAGCTTCTCAGAGAAAGTGATGTTTGAGGTAGGCAAATACATAATCATGGAAGTAAGCTCAGCATGAAGGTCGGGGAGGCATGTTCCCTGTAGAAGGCCCAGCCTGTATGGAGGCCATTCAGTCAACACTAACTTGTTTAGAACTTGCTATGGACCAGGCAACTGCTCTAGGCCCTGGGGATACAGCAGAGAAAACAACCAATAAAAATCACGGCCATTATGAAGGTTACATTCCAGAAACCAGAAGGAGCCAAGCAGGAGGAATTGCGAAATGAAAAAGCATGGTGGTGTCTCTAGAGAAATGAAATTTAAAGGGTGTGAATTTATTTTGATCACTACTGGGCGTCCAACATCTAGAACACATGACAAGAGGTTAAACTATTTGCTGTGAGTGAATTAGGATCAATGAGAGGGGCACAGTTGGGGGTTGTCTGGTGATTCTGACCACAGCTTGGATGAACAACCACTGAGCTAAAAAGTGCTTTGGAATTTACAAAGAAAGCTATCAGGTCATTTAACCTGACTTGCACAACTCTGTTTTTCTCTGCTACTAAATGGTAGTATTGGTCTCAAAAATCCTCAGACATCTCTGGTAATAAAACGTTCTCAGCCTGTGAGTGGCACACTGACCTGCCCAGTTGCAAGCCCAGATTTGCAGCTTTTGGCACTCTTCACCTGAGCCAGCTTGTATGGCTCAAGTGTCAGGATCGACTGTGCTTGGAAACCTCAGAAGGAAAAGATTGTGTCCTTCCCGTTCCGGTGACTGCCACCTTTGCTCAGGGTCACTATGACTTCTAGTCTGGTCTCTTAAATGAGGGGAGAGGCACAATCCAACTCCAAGGTAGCTGACTCTATTGTTTAGGAAACTATTTTGATGGGCTTCCGTTCGTTGATAGAAGCATATTTCACCTCCCTCCTTCCAATTTTTTACACAAGAAAAATTTCATTGTACAATATAATAAAAAAAAAACACAAAACCAAATGAAAAATAAAAGTCATCCATGATCCCACCAACCAGAAATCATCAGTGTCATATTTGGGTGTATATTCTGGTATACTTTTTCTCTGCAGATAGAACTGGAATACATATGTATATTTATGTGTACAAAAGTGAGATGACGTAATACATATCAATTTGCAGCTCACTTATAAGCTTAGAAATTTATCACACACACATTTCCATGGCTCTAGATATTCATCAACCTCACTACTGTAAATTCTGGCCTGGCCTGGTGTTACAACCTTCCGTATTTTCTCTTTCCAATTTCTCCCCACCCTGCAGCCAGGTTAGTCTTTCTGAAACATAACCCTGATCATTTCACTCTCCTATTAAAAACTCTTTCTAATGCTCCCTACCTCCCATCTCCTATGGAATAAATTAAAAATTATTTGACCTGAAATTCAAGACTCTTCATGATGCGACCCTGGTATCAACCTGCTTGTCCATTTTTATCTTCCAGTATTTTCTCAGATGTACCTGATGTGCTGGTGAAAACTTGATATTCCCAAGGCCCTTACTACTCTTTTCCACACCTGCTCCAGCTATTCCCTTCCACCTGGAATGCCATCCCCACCCCACCCCCAACTACTGGAACCCCAGACCACCTTCCAGACCTAGCTCAGATGTCACCTTCTTCAGAAAGACTTGTTCTGCTCTAGTCAATATACTAGAAACTGAGCCAAGTGCTATGACGCTGATAGGAAAAAGATAATTT
Organism: Tolypeutes matacus; assembly: GCA_026826555.1. Lineage (NCBI taxonomy): Eukaryota > Metazoa > Chordata > Mammalia > Cingulata > Chlamyphoridae > Tolypeutes > Tolypeutes matacus. The sequence goes on from JAKSZT010053883.1 coordinate 64,832,520, forward strand.
GCTACATCTTTTACATTTCTTAAAACATGCTTTTCTTCTTTAGATGTGCATGAGCTTGTACATATACACATATTACTTTGTGGCAAATTGTGCAAAGGAGGATTAGTTACGGGGAAGACATAGAATTTCGAACTTCACCCCCTTTAATGCTTTCTCATTTCTAGAAATTATTTGTATATAGCTACATGTCCACATAAGTTCACACACAGATATGTATGTCTATATGTATGTATGTATATTTATGTGTGTATATGTATGTATCTCTGTATGCATACATGTATATGTATAAATTCTTGCAGTTTATTTTCTCTGGGCTGCCACTTCTAAGGTACAAGCTAATATTCTTACAACCTTTATAGGTTTCAGTCAACCGTGGCATTTTATTAGGAGGCTTGCAGGGAAAAGGCACCTGAGTCATGCACTGCATAAACCTGTCAGCCTCGGTCGAGAATCTGGTTCCTCCTTGGTTTTGTGCCATTAAATTGACAAATAGTTCTTAATAAATCCACTGAGCTTACATAATTCAGTTTTGGGACTGTGAGGCTTGACAACTGGATGGGATGGTAGATGGTGTGCTGATTATGGATGAGTTCATATTCATACAACTTGATTTCCTGGGTAGGCTCTTCTAGGCAAGCCTAGGAATTCAAAGCCCAGGCTGCCTTTAACATCTGAGCAATTAGATTTCCCCAGCTTTTGGAGCCCGCCCTGCAGGAGTACAGCATTTCAAAGCTGCAAAAATATCCAGAAGGAGGTCAGAAGGTAGATTTACATGGACCCTTTACCCAAAAGAGGCTTAGAGTTCCAATAGTGGTCCTTTTGGGAATTGACTTATTTAAGAGTTGTCAGGGAGTAAATACCCAGCCTCCACCTGAGGGGCCTTACCAAATTACTTGGCTGACCTCCCTCTATTGCTGATTCCTGAAGTTACAAGTCCAACATGGAAGAATCAGTGCTCGCACACACGGTCGTCTTGGAGGTCTCCCTGAGCCTTTGCTGTTGATTACGATGGTGTCATGAAGACTCTATTCTAGACTCTGGCTCTTGTCAATTTTAACTCTCTCTTTTCACTCCAGTCTCTCCCTAGGTGAAATCCACTCCCACAGCCTCTAAGGCCAGCTGTATGATGATCTCCACTTCAGAGCTGTCTTCTGAGCCCAGACCCAGGAATCCTACCACCTCCTTGTCTTCACCATCTGGAAGTCTGACTGGAATCACAAACTAACATATTTAAAATGAATTCATCAGCTGCCTCTTCAAATTTGCTTCTCCTCTAGGGGTTCCTACCCAGAAGATGATACCATAAGTGATGGACATCCTCAAGGAAGACATCTGGGAGGTTTCATGGACACCTCTCCTCCCTTTCACATCCCCTGCACCCCATGCCACTGAATGATTGGAGAATCATCAAGTCTTGCCAATTCAATAACCTCCTAGAGCAGGGGTTCTTAACCAGGGGTTAAGTGGAAATATTTCACGGGATCCACGAGCTTGAATTGAAAATTCAAAAAAGCATTATTCTTGTGGGGATGTGTTGGTGTGGGTGTGATATATTTATTAACTAATACACAGTATAATGTGGACTTAGCCTGTGGATTTCATCTGACAGGCAAAGGGGTCTGTGGAACAAAAAAGGTGAAGAACCCCTGTCCTAGAGAGTTCTTACATCTTCCACTGCTCTCCATTTTCACTACCAGCACCTTATTCTAAGACACCACAGTGTCTTGCCTGGGCTACTACAAATACCTTCTAACCAGTTCCCCACATCCATTCTTGCTGTTCTCCAATCTATTTTTCACAAAGCAGAGAGATTTTTAAAAAAATACAAGTCTGATCATTTTATTTCCCAGCTTAAACAGTGGTTTCTCATTCCTTTTATTAAAAAAAACCACAGTCCTTTGCCACAGCTCACAGTGCTCTGCATGAGCAGGCCCACCCTCCTCACCATCACCCGTCATCACCATGCCCCTTCCTCTGCCACTCGGTGCTCTTGCCACACAAGCCTTCCCTAGTTCCTTGGATTTATGGACAGTCGAATCTTCTTCCTGTTGTCACAGCAGTTGTTTCCTCTTTCCTTGGCTAACTCCCATTAGTCTTTTAGGTTCCAGCTTAAATGTTCCATCCATAGGAAAACCTTCCGCATCCCCGAGACCAGATTAGTACTCGATTATGCATTTGCATAGCACCATGCTTCTCTGTACTGCTGTTCACCATGACAGTCATTTGACCAGTGATTGGTTTCCTCCACTGGTCTGTAAACACTGGAAAGTTAGGGACTATATCTTCTTGTTCAGTGAAGTCTTCCCAGTGCCTAGCACAATGCCTGGCATTGAGCAAGTTTTCAATGAGAATTGCTTAAATGAACAAAAGGTGTTCTGAATCTAGACCTTTCTGATATGGTGGAACAAATTGGTAATTTTCATGGGTGTCCTTCTAGTTTTGAATGACTCTATCTTTACTCATTGCTTGTGCATTGATTGCTTTTACTTACCCATTGAATGCAGCATGAGCATTTGCTCTAGCCAGGCAATGCACTTGGTATCAGGAGTCAAAGTTGAATTAGACCTTGATCCTGCCCAGAAGGAATTTCCAATGAGCAGGATATAGCTCAAGTTTATATCTTCACATGAGGACACAGATAGTGGAAGGTTTGGGGGGGTTTCATGGAAGTAGGAATACCTACACCTGCTATACTCAATGAGATCAATCATCTACTAATAGGCAAGGCATCAGAGAAAGGGTTATAGGTCCTCTCAACTGAGCCACTGTGGCTGTGGCTAGGTTAATTAGAGTCAAAGTCCAGCTCAGGGTCAGGAGGGCTGAGCTGACTTACCCAGTAAAAAGAACAATCAGGAGTCAGGCCAGGTCAGGTTAGCAGGGTGGGGTTCACCCAAAAGGGAGGTATACACAGGGTACCATGGGTGCTCAGGCTCAGCTTGTCAAATTTCTGGCTGTCCTGGGAGGTTCTCCCTGGCACCATCAGACCCATTTGCACTTGAAGCCTTTTGCGTCCAGGCTTAGTGCTTCCCACCAAGGGCTGGGCTAAGGTATTTAGGAAAACAGATTGAATATTAAGCCCCATATTCAGGCAGAGCTGGGTTTGCATCTGGCTGTCCTTGGAGCTATGTGATTCTAAGTGAGTTTCATCAGCTTTCTGAGGCTTGGTTTCCTCATTAGTAAAATGAGACTGTAATATTTGTTGCTTGACAGGAAGAAGGAACAAAGTACGGCAAGTGCCTCTCTATAGTTGGTATTAACTAATAGTTTGTTCACTTTCTAAAATTATGGCATAGGTATGGGTTTTGCTTTGGTGACCTTTTGATTTTCTTTCTTCACTGCTCTGTCCCCTCATCTCCCACATACTTCCTCCATTTTTAACATCTAATTTTCTTTCCTAGCACTGTCTCCTTACTATGGCTCACCACCACCTCTAGAGCTCTTCATGTGCAATGGAAGGGATGAGCAAGAAATTGAAAGGCTTTCTCTGATGAATTCATTGGTGGTCTTGGCTACTGAGGGTTTGCTTGTTTATCTCTCCATCCCTCCATCCATCTGACCATCTATCACCCAGTTATTTATTGAGTGCCTACTAGCTTCCATGCGCTGTGCCGTAGAAAGTTAAGCCAGATATGATCCCTTTCTTCACAGACGTTACAATCTAGTAGGGAAGAGAGACACTAAACAAATAATGGCATGATTCAATTGTAATCATGGTTTGCTAGGGGATACTAAAGAGAAGAAAGCGTGGGATGAGAGTTTACAACAGGGGTCCATACCTAGCCTCGGGTTCTAGGAGGGCATCCCCAAACAGGGGACCTGTAAAGCTGAGTATAGAAGGAGTAGGTTGAGCCAGGTTGGGGAGAGCCAGCACAGGCAGAGAGAACCATCTATGGTAGGAAGGAGTTCGTTCTATTGGAGGAACCAAAAGGCCAAGGGTGACTGGAGCCTAATGCAGCAAAATTTTGATATAGAAGAGAGCTTTGTTCTGTGAGCACCTTCCTTTCTTTGCTTCAATCCATCACTCTAAGTCCTCCATCTTCATGTTGCCTATTAGATGCCCAGGGCCCGCTCCCTCTGTTTGGAACTCCTGCCTTCTTCACATCCACCCTAACCCTCCTTTCCCTTTCAAAACGAGGATCTTTCAGGGCCCTTTGGGTGCAGTTGGACTTCTTAATGTCTGCCCTTGCTCAGATCATCTGGTTTCTAAGAACCTTTAATGCAATGCCAGGGTTGCAGGTGTATGCAGAGATTATGCAGAGAGGAGACAGCGGAGGCAGAGGCTCGAGCCAAGTGGAGAAAGAAACGCCTTTGCTGAAATGCCACACCAAAGGGGGTGAGGCTCAGGAGCCAAGTCCTGGCATGAGGGAGATGGACTCAAACCAGGAAACAGGTCACATCACAGGCCCAATTATTGGAGTGCAGGAAAGTGGAGTCTGAGGCCGAGTCAGCTGGAAGACGGTGGCTCTGTGGTTGAGGAGCTTTTTATAGTCCTGCCCTGTCTCCACTTGGGAGCCCAATGCTCAGGACTCTGTCTGCAGATGTGAGTAATGCTGAGAATGGCAGCACGTGGGAGCACCAGGGTGTGTGTGGGATGTGGAGGGCCCTGCACGCTGCAGAAGGAGCACGTTCTGGGACCAGGAAACTGCACCTGTCTGTAAGCTTTATCACCTTCACAAATTAACTAGTTTCATTTCCATGGAGATGAGGAATGTGAGCAATTAGATAAATTATGTCCAATTTAGTGCTCCTTAAGGAAGTGTGACAGGATATCTTGAACTTCATCCCACCCATCAAATATCTTGGTCATGATTGCTTTCTTTGTGTCTTTCTTAAGAGGGTGGAATATATGGTTTTTTGTTTGTGTGTGTATAAATTTAAAAAATTTAAAAAGATGTTTTCATCTGCAATAGTTCAATTCAATGGCCTTTTCACATTATATTTTAGGTAGGAAATATTGTTTTCCCCTTCCCTTATGCTGTAGTGGCAAGAGGAAAGGAGTTTGTGTTCTCTCTGCATCCTTCTATCAGTAATTTGCCTGCCTGTCTAGGCTTCCCTCACCCTCAGTCTTTGCAACTCATATTCATCCTTCACCTTTCAGCTTAAATGCCACTTTCTCTGGGAAGCCTCCCGACCTCCTGGGTCTCAGTTGGATGCCTGCCTTTGGGCTTCTGTAACATGGGTGAAGCTTCCTCCACTTGGCATTTGTCACACTCTGCTGTAATTGCCATTTAGTCTCCTGTCTCTTTTACCAGATGGGTGTTTTTGAGACTGTGAGTTGCAACCTATTGATGGTCTGTGAAATCATTGTAATGTGTTATGACCTGCATTTTTTTGGTTTTTGCATTGTTTATTTGGGGATTTTTTTTTCTATGTTGTATTTGAATTTTAATTAAATCGTTTGCTATTTAACTTGGTTATATTTTCATTTAATCATAAGTAGTAAGAGTGAGTATTGCTTCATGAAACTTTTTTCAGTTGTGTGTGTACATGTGTGTGTGTGTGTGTGAGAGAGAGAGAGAGAATGTGTGCAATGGTGAATGGCACAGTAGGATGGACCTGGGCCCTGACATTTTGGAGCATACGGTGGAAGGCAGTATTAAATAATTACTGTCTCTCCGTGTGTCTTCCTAGGTCTCCTTGTCACAGAGTCTCTGGCCTCTCTGAGTCCATCTTCACCAGCTGCTCCTTTAGCCTTTGTTCCTTTAATGCCAAGAGCCGGCCACACACACACCTCTGCCCTCCAGCTCATCTGTGTCAGTGTCTTCCTGTCCCGAGCTCGGGGCATCCCCTGCTGGGGGGGCCTTCCAGTCTCTGATTTGGCTTCCTCTGACCACGGATGCTTCTCCAGCCACATGGCCTAGCCTCAGCAGGGTGGCTGCCACCCTGAGGCAAGGAGAAAAGCAGGCCCTTGCCAATTTGTATGAGGGAAGAGGAAAGGGCAGTCGACTCAGGATCTAGAAAACCAGAGTTTGAGCCCCAAAGGGTTCTGCCTCCTCATTGGCATCAGTCACTCACATCTCTGAGCTCCAATTTTTTTATCTGTTAAGCGGGAAGAATGCCTGCCCTGCCTCACAAAGCTGTGGTGGAAATAATCACAGTCCTAAGCGGCCATTGACTGTGCTCTTACTGTGAGGCCAGGCATTCTGCTTAGCACTTACATCCTTTTTAATCCTTACACAACCCTCGAGGATGACAATTCTCCCCCTGCTTTACAGGTGAGGAAATGGAGACTCAGGTTACACAGCAGAGCTAATATTTGAACTCTTGTCATTATCTCACTATAAGATGAGGAACACAGAAGTGCTTTCATAACAGTGAAAAGCCTTTTCTTCACATCAGCATTTATTATTTTAAAATCGTCCATGAATCTGTCTGGGCCTCACAGACACAAGAATTGTCCAATAAGGATGGTGCTGGCACATCTGTGGGCAAATTGCAAGAAGCGTTTTGAGTTAAGACTCCATAACACATCATTAATTTGGTCAGGCTCAGGAAATAAACACCTGGCAAATGTGAAGGAAACAAGAACTTCCTGTTACTTAAGGTGGACTGGAATACTTGAGCCAGGAACTTGATCCGGAGATCAACTTTGAGGTAACAAAGCCTGGCTTGGGTCAAAACGACCAGCTTCTTGGTCAGAAACCACGGAGAAGATACCAGATGGTGGTGCCAGAGAGGCAGGCAGCAGGAGGGAGTCGCTGAGTCCCAGCCTCCTGGAATGAAAACTTGAGTCTTCAGTTTCCAAGTGCCTGTTTGCCAGGCACTCTGCATTCCTCGGACGTCAGTGGCCTGCCTATCCTTGTTCCTCACAGTGTAACGAGGCGCCCTAAGGTTTGTCCATAGCCGGTCACAGAGTCTGCCAGGAAGTGAGAATAGCTCGCTCCTACTGAGAAACAGAGCACATCTTCAGTGTGGTTAAGCAGACAGGGTCTGGAATTAGATCGGACTGGGCTCAAATCGCAATTCCTCCATTTAGTAGCTGTGTGATCCTGGGAAATTTCTTAACCATGTTAGGAACTATGGGGTCTATGAAAATGAAGCAGAAACTGGCACTGCTGCCATATGTGTTAGAAACCCAGGAGAAGAAAATTGGTAAAATGGGGCCGATGGAAGAGTCTTGCTTTCATTGGTTTGCTCTCTACAAGACGTAATTTCCTGTCATTAAGGAGCCACTTGTGCCCTAGTTGGAACTCACCTGCAGAAAGGACCGGAAATTGTGCTCTCCTGATGTGAGCAGCTGGGATCATGGCTGGGTCATGAGTTCGGGGAAGGTGAAAAAGGAGAAGTCGGGCCTGGAGTAATGAGGAAGTGGTCTCCTCCCAGACCTGCCAGGGTCAGAGCTCAGTTCGTGCAAGGCCTGACAGAATGACCATTGCCAATGCTTGTGCGGCTCCCTCGGAGCCAGGATCTTCCCAAGTGCTTTATTTACTGAAGGTCATTTAATGGTCACAGCATCCACATTAAGTTATTATTCTCTAAAGTCAGGTAGCTCATCTAAGTTCACACAGCTAGTATGTGGCAGACCATATAGTCTGGCTCAGAGTGTATGTGCCCAGCCACTACCCCACCGCACCTGGCACAGGGCATGCAGCCTGGTTTTGTGGGAAAAGCACCAATTTCAAAACTAGGCAGAGTGAGGATCTCATCTAGCTCTGCTTCCTTGGATTTGGCACGTGACTGCCCAGGCCTCGCTTTCCTCATCTGTAAAATGGAAATCATAATGGTGTTGTTCTGAAGATTAAATGCCATAATATATTTAGCCATTCCCTTACCCTTTCTCTGATCTTGGGCTTTCCTCCCCCTCTTTTCCTCCACTTCCTCCTCTAGCTCTGTTTCCTCACAACACTTTTCCTTTGTTTTTCAAATGTCCACAGGTCTTGATCTTGCTTTTCTAATGGAGCAAAAAATAAGGGATGGATTCTTTTAAAAAATATATGCATGCATACACATATGTACACACACATACTTTATGTGTATGTATATTTAATATATAGTAATATAATATATTACTATATATTATGTGCATGATATTTAAAAGCCTAAGATAAAGACATGGCTTTATCTGTTATGAAAGATTACTGGCTCTGGTGTGGCACAGTGGATTCTGGAAAGGAAGGGTGGTCACCCAGTTAATGACATGGGCCTAAAGTACAAGGGAGTATGGCAAGGACCATACATTCAATAGGGATTCAAAAGCAGGAGCGCTCAGTGTAACTGAAGGAGTCAGGGCAGGCCTTTCAGAGGAGGTGACATTACATCTGCATTGGAGGGGCAGGGTTTGGGCAGGAAGAGGATTCCAGCCTATGGCATGGGGAAAGCCTCATGGAAGGTAGCACAGTGTGTCTGCTGGGAAGCTATCAGTCAAATGCATTTGCGAGAGGGCCTGGTGAGTTGCAATGTGGAAATGAACATGGACTGGGCACGCTATCCATAATATCTCCTTTGATCATCTCAACAACCTACATTATCAAGGCCATTTTACAGAGGATGGAACTGAGTTTCAGGGAGGTTAAGTCACTTGCCCTGAAGCACAAAGTAAAGAAGTAGAGGCCCCAGGATAGGGCACCAAATCCCATGTGTTTATTCCTGTGCCACAAAGTCTGCCAATCTGAGAATATACAAGTGAGAGGCATGCTGATGTAGAAAGAGGGCCCAAGAAGACAGGGCCTCAGTTTCCTTATCTTTAGAAAGAAGAGGTTGTACTCAGAGTGCATCAAGGTCACCTCCAGCCCTGGCATGGTGAGGTCCTGGGTCTGCCTTTGTCAGACAACTCAGCTGGATTCAGGTTCACCCTTAAGTTGTCCCCAAAGATAGCCAGACAATCTTGGGGAGGAAACAGTAATGTAACTTAAGGCAAAACAAAACAACCTTGATTTTTCTGTTTGGCTGTAACAGCAGTATATACAAAAATTCAGAAGATACTAAAAAAATATAAAGAAGGGTAAAACGTCTATAAATAAAATTTGGAGGATGCAGAAAATATAGAGATGAATATAAGGTCCATCCAGACCTAGACGGTTAACATTTTGATATGTGTCACTGCAAATATTTGATTTAAAAAAAATCAATATATGGGGGAATGGATGTAGCTCAGTGGTTGAGCACCCGCCACCATATATGATGTCTTGGGTTCAATCCCTGGTACCTCCCCCCAACCCCAAAAAATCAATATATGTAAGTCAATATGTAAAATCCCAATCTCTTTATTTTGCATAATCTCCTCTCATTAGCTAAATTTAAGGAATACTCTTGACATATAGAATCCAACTATCCAACTGGTTAGTTTCGAGTAACAATCAATTAATATATATATTTTTTTCTTTTGGAAAATTAGTTGAGCATTTTTGACATTAATTTCAATTGTTTAATCATTAATATACCTTTCAAAAGCAAATTTGGTTAAACTTGCCTTTACATCTTTAGTTTTAGGAGATCCTGTTGCTAAACTTAACACTCAGAGATTGCTTTATGAAAAGCTGACTCTCTATACAATATTCTATTCACCACAGAAAATCAGCAAAAGATAGCATTTTTGGGAGGAGGTGTTTGGAGCTTCAAACCAGCAGAGCCAAGCTGTCAATGTCTGTCTCAAGGCTTCTTGTCAGTAGCTGGAATTCTACAGCTGTCTTCTCTTCATGCCACAAATAATCCAGATCATTCAGAGATTAGTCCAGCTGGGGGAAAAGTCATTGGTAGATAAAACTCCCAGAGTGTGAATTGTTGACTGGAGTTAGTATGCAACAGGAGTTGCATGAGGCATTTGATTACCCAAGTTCTTGTTTTTAGCCCCTCCTGTGTCAGTTAGGAGAAGCTCGGTTCCACTGTGATAACAAGCAACTCCAAGATCTCTGTGGTTTAGCATAAGGAACATTTATTTCTCACTTAATGCTGCTATGGATAGGTAGGATGATTCTACTCATTTTAGTCCCATCAGAGATCCAGATAGACAGAGGCTTCATTTCAGCACATGCTTCTAAGACAGGGGTTCTTAACCTTTTTTGCTCCATGGACCTCTTTGCCAGCCAGGTGAAAACCATGGACCCCTTACTAAGTCCACACTATACTGTGTATTATTTAATAAATATATCACACCCACACCAACACATCCCCACAAGAATGTTTTTTTGAATTTCAATTCAAGCTCACAGACCCCTTGTTAAGAATCCCTGTTCTAAGATCACCACAGTTGTAATAAGGGAATGTGGCAAATTCTTCAAGGGCTTTATATTCACAATTCCATTCACTTCCATTCACAATTTATTGGACAAAGCAAGTCACATGACTACACCTACCTTCAAAGGGGTGGGGGAAGTAGAATCCTGCCTTATGATGACTATTTTACCACTAACTAAATCAACTGTTTGACCATGGGCAAGTTAGTTATGCTCTCTCAGCCTCTGCTACAATACCTGTAAAAAGGGGGTTACCTGGTCTCTGTGTTCATTCATTCATCTTTCATTCATTCAGGCAGGGGGTACAGTGTTTTGGTGAGGAGTCCAAACCCTGGAGCCAGACTACCTGGGTTCATTCTCAGTCTAGCCATCTACTACCTATATAAACTTAGGCAAGTTATTTAATACCTCTGGACCTTGGTTTCCCTATCTGCAAAATGGGATGATAACAGTATCCAGCTTATAAGGTTGTTGTGTGTAATCATGCATTAGATATGTCACGTAGAACAGTTAAGGTGCTTAGAACAGTTCTTGGCACATGGCAACTGCTCTGTGCATGTTAGTTTTATTATTCTTGTACCTATTTAGTCATTTCTTTGGCAAATATCCATAATTTCCCCTGGTTACCTTTGAAGTCTTGCATGATCCTGAAGGAAAAAACAGATGTAAATCCATACTGCAAAGGACAGGATATCCATAGGGAAGCATAATAGGAAGAGACAGCTTTTTTTTGTAGGACTCGGATTTTTGCTGCCATTTATTGAGAATCTAGTATGTGCTAGGCTCTGTACTAAATGCTTCCATAGCAATCCTAAGAGGTAGTCCTTTTATAGGTGAGGAGCTTGGGGTGTCAGGGCCCTCAGATGGTGAGTGGTGGGGCTTGGATGTGGACCCCATTCTGTCTTGCATGAAAGCCTTTGCTTTCTCCTGTGCCCTGCTATCGAGGACCCCACACTCATCATTTAACCTGTTGGTTTGGTCTCCTAGATCAGAAGCTCCTCAAAGGCAGAAGGTGTTCCTCTTCATTCTTGGTGTTTTTATGTTGCTCGGTTCCTCAATAATACCGTGGAGTGGCCATTAGCAGGAATGTGAGGGGAAGAAAGAATTAAGCCAAAGATCAGAGTCTTGGGATTTAAATCCTGCCTCTCCCATTCCCCTCCCCCATGACTGATTACCTTAGGAATGTCACTTCTCCTCCTGAGGCTTTAACTTCTTAACTATTAAATCAGTTCCACAGGCCTTGCTACCATGGCTCCAGGTCTTCAAACACTTACAGTTTAATAGATACTTGTTGACTTGACAAGGAGGCATGACCACACTTAAAAAGCTATTTATCACCAATCTTAGACCACTTGCTTTTCTTTGGCACACGTCAAAGTAAGAGAAGAAAAGCTATCATCTGAGTCATTATGTATCTTTCTTTACCTGAACACAAATTATCCATTTTGCTTCAAGCTCTGAAAAAGAAAAAAAGAAAGGAGAGGGGGTAGAGGTGTAGGGATAAAAACACAGCAACAACTGTGGAGCTCATGAGTCCTCTGTGCAGTGAGTCCAGAGGAAATTTCCCAAAGCCAAGGCCCTCGATGGATAAGAAAGCAGACCCTGCCTGACCTCTGGAGTAAAGTCCCCTTGAGACAATGTCATGGGGTCATGCACTTCCAGCTTGCCGAGGCAAAACACACAGGCTGCAAACACAATGGGTTTCGGATAAACCAGTCTTTCCTGCAGAAAGCACACTTCAGGAGCCCGTGAGTCAGGAGAGCCCAGTACGTGCCACTTGGCCCGGGAGCAGCTGCTGCTTATGCCACAGCAAGTAGATGCAGTTGGCCAGTGAGGAGTGAAGAAATGGCTAGACTCATGCTGGGAGCTCCGCCCATTGCTTTATCCTTTCCTCACTCACATGGTAACAGCTACTATTTTCAAGGACCTCCTAGGTATTGTGACTGAGCCCAGCACTTTGTAGGCATTAATTCTTTCAATCTTCCATCATTCCACCGAAACAAGGACTGCTATCCTCCCCATTCTGCACAGACCCTGAAGCTCAGGAAGCTTGCGTCCTCTGCTAAGGTCACACGTCTAGTAAGTGGCGTGGTCAGGACTGTAACCCAAGTCTGGCTGAGGCAAGATTCAGCTTTCCCTGAGTCCCTAAGAGACTCAGAGGCCAAGTCCATTCTTGAGATTGGCTACAGATCAGACTTAGTGGTAAAGAGAGAAAATGGTGCTTCCAGCCTCCCTCACCCCAAAGATGGTGCTCACTCTTCAGAGCCTTCTGCCTCTCCCCTCCACAGGGAGGCTCCGAGGATGCGGGGGCTGCCTGAGATTTCCTGTCCTGGCTGGAAGAAAAGTTGTATGCAGCGTCTCAACTTCCTGGGAACCTTCAGTGGCCCTGGTTTTCCATGGACTGAGTCATTGTAGCTCAGCAAGATGTTCTTAGCTGGAACAGTCATAGGAAAGTGTGGTCTGGAAACTCCCCCAAACTCCCCCTGGTCTTATCGGTTAAGAACTTGCTGAAGACAATTCTGCTGCATTCCTTCGGCTTTCTCAGACCTCACCTTGCCCTAGGGGGATGAGAAAGGCTGGGAAGGCCTGAGGGTGAAAAAGAGCCCTGGAATTAGGAAGGGTTTTCTGTGCCAGCCCAAGGTGCTGGCAGCCCCTGAAAATTCAATACAGACAACAGTTGTCCTACGAGAGCTCAAGGACAATAAACCCTGTGCCCAGGGCCATATGCATCCTGTGGAGAGCTTGCCAACCCCTACCCCACACCATCCACCCAATCTGACAACTAGTACCAAGTGCCTAATATGTGCAAAGAACTGATTTAAGTACTGATGAAGTAGAAGAGCCCAGTGGTTAAGAGCATGGGCTCTTGAGTTATGCACATCTGGGCCCAAACTTCAGATCTGTTGCTCACTGGCTGTGTGACCTCAGGCAGGTTATTTAATGTCTCTGAGCTTCATTTATAACAAGCTTATGAGCCTTATTTTCCTATCCTTCATTCACAACAAGCTCATGAGTTTGTTGTGAGGATTAAATGAGATAATATGTTTATATGCTAGTGTCTGACATCATTTAATAGTAGCCATTATTTTTTTTTTTTAAAAATACATCCTTTCCCCCAAGATGGCTCCCTTGTCTGTTTGCTTATTGTTTTTTGTTCGTTGTCTGCTCGTTTCTTCTTTAGGAGGCACCAGGAACCGAACCCGGGACCTCCGATGTGGGAAGTGGACACCCAAGTACCTGAGCCACATCTGCTCCCCTAGCTGTTATTTTAAGGAATTCAGTTCCACTGAATTGTTCATGGAGCACCTGTCATGTGCCAGGAACTATGTTTGTTCTGGGGATATAGAAAGAGAGACACAATTCCTGCCTTCAAGGAGTTCACAGGAGTCAATCAATTATCAAATAATTGCAATAATGTGAGGTAAATGTAACAACATATTTCCGTATATATAAAAGCTGTTAAGACAGAAGAGACGCTTAACTGAGCTAAAGATCAGGATAGGTACCTGGAGAAGGCAATGCCTGAGCTGGGTGTCAAAGGGGAGTAGGAATTTGCCAGGTGAAAGAGAGGCGGGTTAGGAGGCCAGGGTTGGAAGGTAGACACATCCCAGGAGAGGGAACAGTCAGAGAAAAGGTATGTGCTTGATTCAGTATGGTATGAATTGCCTAAAGGGAGGCAGGATGGCCTAGGACAGAAGGACTCAGGGCTTGATATAGAAGACCTGAGTTCAAGATCTATGCCCTTTCTTTTCTAGCTATTAACCTTGGGCAAGTCTCACCATCCCTCAGAGACTTAATTTCCTTAGCAGTTAAAACAGAGATAGCATTAGCTACTTCACAGGGTTAGCTCACTCATAAATGCCATTACGTTTGAACAGCTACAGGTATGTTTGCGGCTGTGTCTCTTGCACTCTGAAGCAGGTTGCTTGGTGCAGACAAGATTTTGGGATACTCTAAAGCAGGGGTTCTTAACCAGGGGTCCACGAGCTTGAATTGGAATTCAAAAAAAAAAACAATATTCTTGTAGGGACGTGTTGGTGCGAGTGTGATATATTTGTTAAATAATACACAGTATAGTGTGGACTTAGTAAGGGGTCTGTGGTTTTCACCTGACTGGCAGAGGGGTCTGTGGAACAAAAAATTTAAGAACTCCTGGTCTAAAGGGCATGCTCATGGTTTGCTGGGTGGAACAGTCACTATGTGCCAGGCACTGTGAGTAAACACTGGATGAGCCTTATTTAGTTAGACTTCACGTTACAGACGTTGAACTTCTAGGATGCCCCATCTTCCTGCTGTGCCCAGGACCAAGGTGGTTCATGGCACTTGGAAAGTCCTGGCAAACCTTGTGAGCCATTCACACAGAGGCATTTACCCACGGTCCTGCTGCCAGGCAGTGGCCAGGCTGGAATTTGAACCCAGGCCTGTCTGACCTTAGCACCAGAATCCTTGACCACTGCCCTGTTCTTTTAAACCCATCGCAGATGTGCTTTTACAACAGAGTAATTGTAGAACACTGATTCATTCCCAAACAGACTGATTAGTCTTCCCTGTGCCTCTAAACTTACTAATTTTCCTTCTGCACAATGGGCTTGGCGTTTGGTCTTGGGCTATGACGCCCATATTTAGAATACTTCAAATAGTGTCCTGCAAAAAGCCTGTAAACAGAGAGGAGAGCAGGGGGAAGGAGGAGAGGAAGCGACGGGTGTGGGGGGTTGTAGGGAAGAGGCCGCAGCCGCCAGCACCTGTCCTCCTGGGACCTCAGCCGAGTGCAGTCTCAGGCTGTCTGCCTCCGTCACCCCACTCCTCTCAGGAGCCGGAGGCACCAGATCCAAATACTTGGCAGGCCCACCCCGCGAGCCCTGCAGTTGGGCAGCAGCTGTGAAATGGGAGTTTGGGAGGAACGCTGAGCTGAACAGGGAGCAGAACGCTGTCAGGACCTTTGATTTCTTTCCCAGAGCACATTTAAACCAGCAGCAGGCTGGTGCTAGACTGGCAGCCCTCAGTGAAGGATGAACTGGATGCCTGCTTGGCGACAGGCAGGCGTTATTACACAAGGGCAAAGTATTATTTACTCCCTGGGAACAGGTGCTGCCCGGGACTCGCAGTCCTGTCCTGCCTGACTCCTCTGCCCACATGCCCCAACTCTGCTCCGAGGCAGCTCCTTCCAGCCCCAGCCCTCGACACTGCCTTGTTCTTGGCCCCTTGGCAGCGCACAGCTCCCAGGTGCCTGGCAAATGCCAGCAGTGGGCTGGCACCAACCTGGGACATGTGCTTGCTGGAATCAGCTCGTTTTACATAAGATGTTGGCACAGGTGTCAGCTGATAACTTTTTGGTCCCAGTTAACCTGCAGCCACCTTGTCTGTGCATAAGCAGATGCAAAAGAAAGCAGCAAAGGGCAAGTCATGGAAGACTAAGGACAAAAGTATTACTGCATGCAAGTGTCTTTGTGAGATGGTAAATTCACCTCTGGAAAAAGGCCCAAAAATATGAACTGCTCTCAACTTTTCTATTGGGGGGAAACAAACAATCGAGCAGGCAAACTCCGACTACCACCAGCTGGTCTTTCCTCCCCTGATTATGTCTTATTTCCTTAAAGCTCCAGTTGGTAAACATGCAAAGGAAGGGTTTTGAGTCTTCTGTTGATTCATAAAACAATACAGAAGGCAGTTAAGACATTTCTTTGCACAGTATGATTAAGGACAAACAGAGAAGGGGAAGTAGTGAGCAAAGGGCCTGGAGGTCCTGTTTGGCTCAGAAGCTGTACCGCATGCTGTGTTCACCCCATGTCCCTCATGCAATGATTTAATTCGATTTGTCCTCTGTCTCCAGTTTGCAGCTCGTCTCTCATTATAGAGGTATTAAGGAATCTGCAATCTGGTCGACCAGACAAGAGAGCTAAAAAAAAAAGAAAGAAAAGAAAGAAGGGATTTTTCTCAATTGGTCTTCCTGTGTCTCTCATGCATTAGCTCCTTTGGTCCCACGACAACCCAGTGAACAAGGTATTTTTACCTTCATTTTACAGACTAAGACACTGAGGCTCAGAGACAGCAAGTGACTGTCCCAAGATCACTCATCTGATAAGCAATGGAGCCAGGATTCCAACCCAGATTTTTTTATTCCTAAGATCTTATACCTTTCACTGTGATATGGAGGGAGAATCTGTGTAGTTGGGAGTGTGTGATGTTTCCCAGTCTCCTTCCACACACACACAATGATAGCCACTTTTTAGGGAGGTATTCCTACATCCTAAAATTTCCAGATGGAAATCCCACTTCTTCCAATAGGCCTCCTGCCTGCTTCAGCTGGCCCAGTCTGATCGGCCTGCTTTCCGACCTTACTGTGCTTCCGGCTTAGGAATGTGCTCGGTATTGCACTGGTCTCTAGTTGTTTCTTGTGTCTACATCTTTTCATCCTAACCTGTGGCCTGTAATCACGACTCATGATCCTCAGACAGGGTCTGTGACAATCCTGGGCACATGGCAAACAGCCACTCTATAAGTTCTTTTATTCCAAAGATTTATTAATTCACCTATACAGAGTCCCTAGTTCCACCTCCAATTCCCCTCGTGATCTTGGGCAAGTCGCTTCCCTTTTTCAGACTTCAGTCTCCTCATCTGTAAAGTAAGGAGGTTGGACTAGTATAATCTCTTATAAGAATATCTAACATGTATGTAAAGTTTACTATGTGCAAGGCATTGTTCTAAGTGCTTTACATGTACTAACTCATTTGATCCTAAAAGAACCTTAAGTGGTAACACTACCATGATCCCATTTTACAGGTACAGGAAACCAAAGCACAGAGAGGCTAAATAACTTTCCCAAGGCTACACAGCCAGTAAGTGGAAAAGCTTGGATTCCAAGCCAAGCACTCTGGTTCTAGAGTCCATGCTCTGACCACTACACTGGACCTGCTGTCTAAGATGTCTTCTTAAGAGATGTAAATATCTCCTTCATTCATTTCACAGCCATTTACTGATCCTCTACTCTATACTATTCACAGGTACACATTGTGATGGACACCAGAGATATGAAATAAGTTCCTGACCTTGCCCTTGAGGTCTCTATAGTCTGGTGGGAACAGACAGATGAGTAAACCCAAACAATGTAGGTCTTCGGCTCTGGGCCAGCTATGGTACCAGCACTTCTCCGTATGTGTCCACCAAGGTGGCTCTATATTGGATTTTTCAGTATTGTGTTCTATTTTCTCATGGATTCACATTATAACTCAGAGGTTCCTTAGCAGGAATGAGAATTAAGTACCATTGATATGTGGATTAAGTACCATTGGTCTTTGAGTGCCTCTATCTGGTCGTCAGTAAAGCAGCTGATTGGATCCGCCACCTCGGGCCTTACTCAGGGCTCCTGCGACGTGCCTCCAGTTTCCCTTGCAGCCTCGTCACCCAGTGCCGCCCACCATACGACTTACACTTTGCTTGGTCAGGACTGAAGATGCTGTTTGCACATATGCCACTCTCTCGTTCTACTTCCCCCTCCTCTGCCTGTTGCAGTCCCACTCACCCTTCCTGGCTCGTTGCAGAGTCCACCTTTGTGAAGCCTCTCCTGACTCCCCTAATCAGATGGAATTGCACCTTCCTTACCCTTCCTTTCCAAGTTCAAGTTCCTAGCAGGCAAGAGCATGTTTTATAGGCAATTTTCCAAAGTGTACAATACAGTAATTCCTGGTACAGAGTAGAAACTCTGAGACACAGTAGAAGCTACAATTAACTTGGCTGATAAGTCCTAGTTTCTGGTCTCCTCTCCTCTATTTAATATTTAGTGGCATACAAGTCATTAAATGTTTTTAGGGGAACAAGCAGATGCGGCTCAATTGGTTGAACACCTGCTTCCCACCTGTGAGGTCCTGGGTTTGGTTCCCGGTGCCTCCTAAAACAAACAAACAAAAAACAAACAAGCAAAAACCAACTCAGGGGAGCTGATGTGGCTCAGTGGTTGAGCGCCAGCTTCTTGCATATGAGGTCCCGGGTTCAATCCCTAGCCCCAGTACCTCAAAAAAAGTTTTTAGTGTTTGTTTCTTCTAATTACCAAAGAATACATGTTCATCAGAAATGTAGAAAAGTATAAAGAAGATCTAAAGTACCCATAAGTTCCACCACCGAGTGATAACCACTAGTTATTATGGTAAATTTCCTTATCTCTGTGCATGTAACACACATGGAAATAAATACACTGTACATATTGTTTTGTAACCTTTTTCACTTTAATGTTTTATGAACCTTGCCCTTGATAGAAACTCTTTTCTACAGAATGATTAAAAACACATTTTCTGAGGTATAGTTCACATGCAATAAAATGTTCCTGTTTTAAGCATAGGGTTTAATGACCTTGGGCAACTGTGTGCACTGGTGCAGCTGTCACTACAATCAAGATTTAGGACATTTCCACCATTTCTAAAAGTTCTCCCATGCCCCTTTGCATTCAGTCCCCACCCTATCCCCAGGCCCAGGAAACTACTGATTTGCTTCTACAGACTTATTTTTAAAGACTGCTTAATATTCTGTCCTATGATGTGCCCATATTTGCTTAACTGTTTTGTGACTGTTAGACGTAAGGATGGTTTCTAATTTTTCCCTGTAACAAATTACAACTGAAGAAGCAATTGTGTTAAATGCCCAGACTCAGAGTTGTTGGCTCAAAGGATATGTACATTTTTTTAGGCTTATGATAAATATTTGAATGTATCACTTCCAATCCCTCTAAGTCTCAGCTTTCTCGTTTGTAAAATGGGGAGTTAAAATTCCAACTTCAAGGGGTTTTGAGGATCACATGAGACAAGGTAGACTTTAATAACTAGTAAGTCAATCTACAAATACTTGGGGTAGCTGAGTAGAAGGAAGGGCTTTGCAGTCAGATGGATGCATGTTTGAATCTTGACTCTGTCTCTTTTCTAGCTGTTGGCCTTGAGTAAGTTACGTAACCTCACAAGCCTCAATTTTCTCATTTGTCAAATGAGAAATTTGACCTAGGGTTGATATGAAGCCTAAATGGGAAACCCCACCCAAAGAGCTTAGAATAATGCCTTTCCCATAGCTGCTCAATAATTTGCAGTTATTAGTTCCAGTCAGGGTTCTTGGTTACAAATAAATAGAAACTAACTCTGGTTAACTTAAGGAGAACAGGAATTTATTGGAAAGATATCAGGTAGCTCACAGAATCAACAGGAAGTCTGGAGAAGTTGGTGTGGAAAATGGACAGGAACCAAGGTAGACTGGGCAGCTGAGCACACAGCCACAGGAACTGCCTGGTTAGTTTGCTGTTGGGCTGTTGCCACTGAGTGCACACTGCTGAAACTGCCACCAGACACCCAAGTCATGTGGTGGTGACCATCTCTGGCCATCCTTGTGTCTTTGTATCACTTGCTCCAGATTTAAAAATTCCATGTGGAAGAGGCTAGGGTATAGCCAGAGCCCTGGCTGCTAGGAGTGGGATGAAAAGATGCCTGCTTTCTTTCAACTTCTGTCAGGAGGGATGGATCCCTGCTTCCTCCCAAGGCCCAAAGAATGAGGGAATTCCCTAAACAAGGAAGGGGGTTCAGATGCCAGAAGCTGAAAATGACACGAGTCCACTGCACTGTTATTTTTTATTTGGATGACTGAATAAATATGGAGTGAATTGATTCTATAAGCACATCATACTAAATGTTATAGGGCAAGCATCATTTCCAAGAAACTTCTCTATGAATGATGCTCTGATAAAATATACAGCACATTTGCACAGGTGGATGGTGTCATATTGGGTTTTCTTTCAGTGGGAACAGATCTACGCAAACTTCTGGTGGTTTTTAAGCTCTGCGTGTATGTGTATGTGTATGTGTGTCTTGGGGATAGATGTGGAGAGGACAGAGGTAGAATGTGGAATCTGTGATTTACTGAAAACAATCACTCTTGATCAAATCTACCAATGCCATTATTTATCTTCTTTTGGTTTGGTTTGATTTGATTTTTCACTGAAACTGGAGAAGCCTGCCGAGCATGATGAGGTTGGCAGGCCAGTGGGCCACAGGAGGTTGATGTGATTTCAGGGAAGATCAGTTGAGCACAATCAATTACTGATGCCTGTTATGAATCTTTTTAAAGTTATGATGTATGGGGCACTTAATGGGCATTATCTCATTTAATTCTCACACTCACCCTGTGATGGGGGGATCTGAGAATCTGAGAATAAGTAATTTGTCCAAGTTCATACATCTAGTGAGTGAAAAATTTGGGATTTGAAGCCAGGTTTGTCTGCCATTGAATTCAGAGCTCTTGGCTATAAATGTAGCAAATCAAAAAGAGCACACATGACTGTGGGGAGTTGGGCAAGACTGCTGTGTAAATAGACCAGTAGGCCGGGTAGACATAGCCTCAGGATGAAGAAGGGGAGGTGAGCACTCTGGAAGTGAGTTCTTCGACAGTTGGCCCAGACATTCCAAGCAGATTCCCAGGGCCCCAATCCCAGAGAGGTAGATTAGCCATTCACATAATAGGTTTGTTTTTTGTTTTTTTTTTTTTTAATTGTTTGCTTATTTGCTTTAAAACCTTTCTGTAATTGTAAAAGAGTAAATGAACATGCAAATACACAGAATAAAATCTGTAGGTTCCTACTTATCCCTGCCCCTTTTCTCTCATCCCTTCAGGTAACTAATGTTATCAGTTTTTATATATTCTTCCAGACTTTACAAATATAAGCAACTATTCATATGTCCTTCTATTTATAACACAAAAGGAATC
Source organism: Tolypeutes matacus (assembly GCA_026826555.1). Classification (NCBI taxonomy): domain Eukaryota; kingdom Metazoa; phylum Chordata; class Mammalia; order Cingulata; family Chlamyphoridae; genus Tolypeutes; species Tolypeutes matacus. The sequence continues at coordinate 64,853,423 of JAKSZT010053883.1, forward strand.
ATATTATGTGCATTATTCTTCCAACTATATTAGTCAATGTTCTCCAGAGAAACAGAATCAAGAGTGTGTGTGTATCTGTCTGTGTGTGATAAGGGGACTAGTAAATCCAAACTCTGTAAGGCAAGGCGCAAGCTGGAGACTCTGATAAAAGAGACATTGAAGTCCTTAGTCCAAATTACCAGGGCAAGCTGGCTGGGTAGAAATTCTAGCAAGAGCTAATGTTGAAGTTGAAGCAGAAATTCTTTTTCTGACTTCTAAAATCCTTGTTTCTGCCTTTTAAAACCTCTAGCTGATTGGATGGCGATATTTCTCACATTGTTGAGGGCAGTCTCCTTTGTTGATCATAGATGCAATCAACTGACTGTAGATGCAAACCTCATCTATGAAATACCCTCACAGTAACAAGCAGGCCAGTGCTTGGCCAAACAAACAACTGGATACCATAACCTAGCCACATTGATACTTAAAATTAACGATCCCAGAGATCTTTCCATGACAGTACATGTAGCTCTGCCTTGTTTTTTAACAGTTGAATAATATTGCATAGGGTGATCACTGTATGAATATCATAATTTATTTAACTACTCTCTATTTTAAAAGATTTGAGTTACTTCCAATATTTTTGCTATTACAAACAATTCTGCAATAATGCTCAAATGAGTCTATATTCATAGACTGTTGGCATTTATCACTGCAACTTATTTCCTTGGTTTTTAGGTTTACCTCTAGGAAAAGACTGCAGATTTAACTCAACTCAGATTCTCCTCCAAGAAGCCATCCCTAACCTGTCACCATTTCTTGAGATAGTCACTTCTTCCCCAGGCTAGCTTTGTGCTTTATATACACTTTAATCATTGTGCTTATCACTCTGAGGTGTAATTACTTGTACATTTGGGCTTTTTCTACCAGGATATGAGTTCCTTGAAAGAAACAGCTTTCTGAATCTCCAGCCCAGTGTTAATTTGTTACATTAAATTGAATCTACATGCTTAACAATCCACCAGCCCTCTCAACCCCTCAATAGTTCTAAAAGGCATGATTTCTCTCTCCCTCTCTCTTCCCTTCCCTCTCCCTTTCGCACCCCTTCCCCCTCCCCACTCCATATCTCCCTCTCCCTCTCCAAATGACACATGTAATATACACACAATACAACATATACACTCTCACAGAGAAACTAAACTGTCCTGTGCAATACTCCACCAATGATTAGGGAAGTTGTAGATGGAGTCTTTTTTTTCTCTAAGAAGAGTTGCTGTTTAGTCTCCTGAAGAAAAAAAAAAAAAAAAAATCATATACAGAAACTATGATCAGCATGAGGCTTCTGGGACTACAAACATTTAAAAAAAAAAAAAAAGAGGAAATATCTTTGGGGCTATGATTTGCAGATGACCAAGGCTGGTGAAACATTCCTTTCATAGCCAGGGATTTGAGAGTCAACCATTCCCCCGTTCTGGGCCTGCAGCATATATAGCCCAAGTTCTGTCCACCCTGCTTAGAGAAAGAGGTGCTCTCCTCACTGCCTGCCCTTTCTGGTGGACTTTAAAGTATTTCTCTGATTATATCAAATCTGAGTTCCTGCAACTGATAGAAGCTTTCAGTTTCACAAGTGTTTAGCTCTCCAGATAATTTTTAAGTTCAGGTCAAAGTCAACAGATCAGCTATGTTAGGCTGAGGCCCTACGATGGAGACACCTGCCCTAAGTGGGTTTGGAGCCCCTCCTCTCTGTTCCCACACTCACTGGGTTTCTATCTGCCCCAGCCCTATCCATCTGTCCCTCCCATTAGACTGTCATGTTCACTGTGTCCCCTTAACAGCTGACACCAGGCAGCTGATCTTCCTGGACTAGTCTTCAAGTTCCCAACTGCTTGTGATAGAAACTCACCTCCTAAGACAGATCATGGTTTTGGCAAATTCGGCCATATGGGGAAGAAGGAGAGCTCAGGAGTGGGTTTGGGCACAGAAAGCAGACCAGGAGAAGGGCTACATATGAGAGTATGATTAAGAGATCAAGGAGGGGAAGGTTGGTGAAATGGAAAAAAAAAATTTCCAAAAGGGGCCAATGGATTCATTCATTCATTCAACAAATATTTCTCAAGCGCCTGCTATTTGTCAGACACAATACTGGGTGCTAAGGATGGTACAGCAAATAAAACAAAGCCTCTATCTTCACGGAGCATACATTTTAGTATGGACACCCCAAAATCCAATAAAGTAAGCACAATTACTATATCAGGTGCCATATTTTAAGTGCTTCATGTCGAAACCTGAAGTAGGGTGAGGTGAGTGCTTGTTTAGATAGGATCTAAAGGAAAGTTTCTGAAGAGATAACATTTAGTAAAGACATAAATGAAGGAGGAAGCCAAGTGACTCTCTGGGGAAGAGCATGCCAGCAAGGGAGGAGAAGCGCAAAGGTCCCCAGAGAAGAATCGGTTAGCACGACAGAGGAACAGACAGGGGCCAGTGAGGTGGGAGGAAAGGAGGAGGGCAGCCCTATAGTAGAGCTATAGGTGTCTGCCACTTTCCATGGCCTGATTCCATGCTTAAGAAGCAGTCCAAGTTCTTTGCATCAGTCTTTGAAGATGGAAGATGGATGCCATTCCTACTTTACCACTCACTAGCTCTGTAACTTTGGACACTTGCTTACCTGAAAGAGCCCCTACATAGACTTATTTTTCTCCAGAACTGTAGATCTATTAACACATTTATTTCTCACAAAACACTATTATGTAGGTATTATAATCATTCCTATTTTATAAATGAGGAAACTGAGGCACAGATAGACTAAACAGCTTAATCCAAGCCCACAGCTAGTAGGTGACTGAGCCTGGATTCACAATCTAGGCACACATTTGTAACCACCACACTGACCTTGGATCAGAGCCTCAACTTTGTCCATGGAGCAGCAATAACCCCGGTGCCCCTCTCACTGCTCCTCCCTTGGCATTCCAAGGAGTACCCGGTATTCATTCAGTCATTCAGCAAATGTTAATCAGCCTCCACTCTGTATAAGCAACAATGCTGGGTGCCCTGGAGAAAACAGTGAGTAAGACAGTCCATTTGGAAGGCAGACAAATAAAGAGACAATTACTGGGTGATTAGAGCCATGATAGAGGAAAGCACATGGCATTATGAGGACCCAGGGGAGAACCACATCTACACCTGGGTGGGTCAAGGGTCCCAGAAGACTTCCTAGAGAAAGGTGACCTGGAGCCAGACCATCCATCCCACATCCCCAGCGACAAGGCATGGCAAACTTTTCTCCCACCTGCTCTCTCCTGGAAGAACCTTGTATGCCTCAAGCTCACATCCCCCATCAGTACTTACCACCTGTCCCCATAAATCCACTTTGAACCATCCACTAATCACTAGTATTCTCCCTCCCAAATCATGTCTGCTTTCCTCCTACCCTCATATCCATCTCCACCCCCAGCTGAGATCTCAAGCGCTGGAGCAGCTAAAAAGCAGCTCTTCTCTCCTAAGGCTGTGAACACTGGAAGCATTGCAAATGTTTTGGTGGAGACATGTCAGGCTTTAGTCACTGACGGGAATGGATTTTGGACGTAAGGATCTTGGATGTGGCAGCACCTTTTGCAATACCCCCCTGCAGTCAGAGATGAGGATAGCTGTGGCAGGGTGGCGAGGGGCATGGGGAGGGCCATGCCCACTCATCATGCTGGTCCTGGAAGGGAGAGAAGCAGACAGGAAGGAACCATGGGGCCTTGGAAGCACTAGAAAGGGAAAACCCACAGCAGGGTTCACGAGGACCCCTTGCAGCCCTGGCCAGCCCTGAGGGCTTCTTTGCCAATAATAAATCCCGGTGCACTGCAGCCTGCAAACCCTGGCCCTTACTTTCTTCCTCAGAGGGGAAAAAAAAGAGGTGAGGAAGTGGATAACTCTTAGAAGACTGGTATGATTTCAAAGTAAAAAGAAGTTGTTTTTGATGTCTGCCCAGAGATAGAGCCAGGTCCCAGGGGGCTGAATTTGTGGTTCCAGTAAAAGGAGCGATGTTGACATGGAATTCTTGGATTGGCCTCATTTCATTAAAAACAAGCTTGCCAAACCAAATGGGAAATGGAGTTCAGCAGAGAACTATGTGCTGACTCCCCCCACCCCCATCTCCCCTTTGCCTCCAACGCCAATCAGTACATGGATTAGGTTCTCTAACCAAAGTTCTAGCATCAGGGAATTTTATTGGCAGGTCCCCGAGTTCACAGGACACGCAGTTTGCTCCTCATGGGCTGTTTCTTGGCAGGGTTAGCCTGTGTCCATGGCCTTGTCACTTCTCAAACTTCCTGTTCTTTAGTGGAAAAGAAAGGGCTAGGCTGAGAGGTAATTGGAACCAGACCAGCTGCCCTAACAAGGTGTCCCAGAATCCAGAGATTTCTTCCAAGAGGTTTTAGACTTCCAGTTCCTACATCCTGTGCCCTAGGCAGAGTAGGGCTATAGGTGTCTGCCACTTTCCATGGCCTGCTTCCATGCTTAAGAGGCAGGCCAAGTTCTTTGGAAGATGGATGCCATTCCTGCTTTATCACTCACTAGCTCTGTAACCTTGGACACTTGCTTACTCTTTCTGTGCTTTGGTTCCTTCAGCTATCAAATGGAGATAAAATACCTGATTTAAATGGTTATTTTAGGGGTGATTATTTTATTTTGGTAGTTTTAATATTTTATTGTTAATATCAGTTAGTCAACGTGTTCATAGTTAAGTTGCTTTTGATTATAAAGAGCTAAAATAAGAATGAAAATCTCTAACTAGCTCAAGAAAAGGGTGGTGGTGGGAGAGGTAGGGTGGGGATTGATTATAAGAATGCAAAGTATCTAATGGAATATGGGGCTGGAGGTATAGCTGAACTTCATGTGAATTGGAATCAGGTCCTGAAAACCTACAAGTAGAACTCCTATTTCCCATCCTAGTGGGTCTTCTAGACCAGTGCTGTCCAACAGAATTATATGTGAGGATGGAAATGTTTTATATCTGCATAATGCAACTGAGGAACTGACTTTTAAATTTCTAATGTTATTTAAATAAATTAAATCTACACATTGACACTAATTTATTTAAATAGATCCATTAATGAAAATTAAGTTGCTTAAATAAAACTAAACAGCTACATGTGGTTATCATCTTGTACATGCAGTTCTAGATCTTTGCTCTACTGTCCCTGCTCCAGCTTCCTCTGTATCCTCATTGGCACATGGCCCACCAGTTATTAGCTCTCTCTACTGCCTCATCTCTCAGCTCCTGTGCCCACTACTGATTTTCAGTGGCCTCTAGTTTTTGGTTCCAAATTTTAGGAGAGTAATTTGATTGACCTCACTTATCTTTTCATGCCTATGTCTTTTCTCTATGTAAGAAACCCTTTTAAGGTCAGGGGTTCACTTTTAGACTGTTGGGTCATGGAGTCCTGTATTCTCTCAACAAGGGCTGGATAGGGATTCCCCCCCAGGAGGGCACATGGGGCAGGCATCCCTGATGCACGCGCTTTTTATCGCAGGAGGGCAGCAATCCGGTACTTGGTGTGGATGCTGTGGCCTGGCCCAGAAACCGAAGAGCTAAAGACAGGAAATATGACCATGGCTTTCCCCAGCTTCACGGTGATTCAGGCCCTGTTTGTGAGGAAAGCCCAAAGAGCCCGTGGTAACTAGTGAATCTGAGAGGAAGCAGATAAAGCATGAACAGTGATCTGCCCAGTGTCCCCAGCTGATCCACATCGACGCCAGCGGGTGCTCTTATTATAGGTAGATGATGACAAACAACCGAAGGCTTGAAAACACCGGCTTTGAAAAACAATGTTTTTGTTTTCCTCCTGATGCTGGGAGGCACCGAGGCACAGCTTAATACTGGTCACAGAGAACAATGGCGGACCTGGGGAGCTCTGTGTCATGGTGAGCCACTGGTTTCGCCCTGTTGATTGAGCTTGACAAGCCTACTCGGTCAAGCAACTGACCAGTGTCGGCAAACAGCTGGTCTGTCTAGTTTTTGTTTTTTAAGCCTTTGCATTGGTTTGGCTGATTTTTTGAATAAATGGAATCAATGAGTTGTTTAGCCTACTTGTCAAACATCAAACATTTGTTAAAGGGATAGCTACATGCCCCAAACTGTTTAGTTTTGTGGAAGGGTATAAAAATAGAAGCCTCATGGAAAATGGGGGTCAATAATTCCCACCTCTCATGGTTGCCGTAAGGAAGTGGAGACAATGAATATAGACAGAATAGAAGTGGAGCTAGAATGAAAGAATGCCCTCTCACCTGCCCCAAATCCACCCTTGGCACAGAAACCAGAGTGATTGATTGTTTAAATATACAAATCAGATGAGGTTACTCCTCTGCTAAAAACCCTCCAGTGATTCTGCATTGTCTTGGAATAAAATTCACTTGCTTATTCTGACTTGCCAGAAGCCCCTGCTCCAGACCCTGCCCACCTCTCTGACTGCGTCTCCTGTGATGTTTCCCCTGGCTCCCTCCCCTGGCTTTGACTGACCTCCACACCAGCTTGGTCTCAGCACAGGACCTTTGCACTGGCAGGTCCCTCCTCCTAAAATGTTCTTTCCTGAGAATTTTTACATGACTGGCTCTTCTTGCTATTCACATCACATCCTCAAAGAGGCCTTATTTGCCCATCCAATTTAAAGTATCACCCTGCCACCACTCACCTTCATTTATTTTTATTGTAGTATTTCCCATGCACTACCTGATATTCTGTTTTTTTTGTTTGTTTGTTTGTTTGTTTGGTTATTTATTTACTCTCTAAATCTCCAATTAGAATTGCTTTTTCAGTCAAAGTGGGGCTTTGTCTTATTTACCTTATATGTTTACAACTCCTAGAATTGTACCTTAACACAGGTAGGTCCTCAGTCATTGTTTGCTGAATGAATGATTGACTTAGTGAGAAAAGTGATGTGCAGAGTAGCAGTTGCAGAGATCCTGGATTGTAAGTTGTATTTAATGGTATGGAAAAGATTTTTATTTTTTAGCAAACTAAGAAATTAACCCTCTAACTTTCCTGGGTTTAGGTTTTGGATCTTTCTGGGCCTTGGTTTCCTCAACTGTAAAATGGTGATTATATTATCACCTACCTACAGCGGTGTTCAGAAGTGTGCTTAATTTTCTTTTTTTGGAAAATGCTTTGAAAATGCTAATTCTGGATGAATCCAAATCCACAGATAGTCCCAGCCACTCTTGAATATCTAGCTGCTACCTGAACTTTAACCCTTGGATATTTTTCAGGCTCCTCCAACTGAGCATATCTGAAACTGAGCCCAGCATCTTACACACTCCTCTCCAAACTGGATCCTTCTCCATTGTTCCCTGCCTCCATGAATGGTGCTTCCATCCCTCCAGGGTCATAGTCAAAACTCTGGGCCTAATTTTCAACCCCCATCTTTCCCTCTACCTGCCTGTCTAATCAGTTGATTCTGCTTCTTGTCTTTTGAATCTGAAAAAATCTGTCTACTTACCTCCATCCCCACAACCAGGCCCCTTTTAGTTCTTGCTTAGATTACTAAACCAGCCTCCTTACTGGTCCCCTTGATGCCATACTTTCCAATCTCCAATCCATTCTCCAAACCATATACACCATTGGTTAAAAATCAAATGACACCATCTTTCCTTCAGTGGTTCCCATTGTTCCTGGATGAAAGTCAAAACTTAACATGGCAGGAGCAGATGTAGCTCAAGTGGTTGAGTGCCTGCTTCCATGTCCAGGGTTCTGGGTGCGATCCCCAGTACCTCCTAAAAACAAACAAAAAAACCAACTGTCATCAGGGAATGGATGTAGGTCTATGGTTAAGCGCCTGCTTCCCATGTATGTGGTCTTGGGTTTATTCCCTGGTATCTCCTAAAAAAAACCAAAACAAAACAAAAAACTTAACATGGCTTAGAAGGCCCTAACATTGCTTACTTCACCAGCCTCACTTCTTGCAATTTCCCTCCCCGACTCCACACTCAACTTTTTTCTATTCCCCAAATTCTTCATGCCTTTCTCATCTTCAGTGCTCATGCCCATGCTGTTCTCTGCCCAGAACATCCCTGCCCTCCTTTTTGCCTGGATCTAAGAGTTTCTTCAATTTTGCCTATGTGTCAGGACTTCAGCTCCCCAGGTCTGAAGGGGAGATGCAACTCCTACTCTATAGCTCAATGAACTTACCCAAGTCACCTGGTGAGGAGACAATGATGGACAATGGCCATCCCAGGGAATGGAGAGAGCCTCCAGCTGCAGGCAGGATAATAATCCCATCCACTGCATCCATGGGATATAAGCCCACTCTCACTTGGAGGTGGAGTGGACATCACCATCCCAGTCCCCTCAGGATTAGGGGAAGAGCTACGGACTAGGGTAGACTTAACGGTATTCTGTTGTAGACATATTGTGATTCAAGCAATGGAAGAAATTATAACAGTGAGGTGGAGCCAGTGGCCACTAGATGCTTTGGGGGCAGGGAAAGGAAGGCAGTTGTAAGACAGGGGCTTTTTCAGGACTTGGGGGTTGTCCTGAGTGATGTTGTGGCGACAGATATAGGCCATTTTACATCAGTATATACCATGCAAACTATGTGGGAGAGAGTGTGTAGGATGTGAACTGTGGTCTATGCTTAGTAGCAAAGCCCCAGGATGTGTATATCCATTGCAGGTGATGTGCCACACTAATGAAAGATGTTTATGTGGGATGTTATGGGAGGTGTGGGAGGTGGGGAACATGGGAATCCCTGTAATTTCTGTGTAATATTTTAGGTAATCTAAGCACCTTTTAATATATATATATATAACATTTATGTAAGCAAATGCACATATATGCATATATATATATATATATTTTACAAATGTTGGTTTATATTGTGAAAATTTTGATTTTTACCCACAATAAAAAATATTTTTAAAAAATGGCTGCCTGGAGTATAAGCAAGAAGTGTATTCCTTCCTCCTATAATGGACTGGAGTTTGAGGGGTAGGGGGACATCTTGTTCCTTCTATCTTGTTGCTTCATTATCTCCAGGTGTGGCCCTTGTTGGCATGGTCCTTGAGAGCTCATCACAACATCTACATTCCAGCAACCAGTCACCTTGGAGGTAGAAGAGAAACTGAAAAGGGCAAGCCCTCTCAACCACCCTTAAGGACATTGCCTGGAGCAGATAATGGGGACAACTTGCTAATATTTATTGAGCACTGTGCTAAGCCTTCTATATGCCTTCTCATTTGAACCTCTCAATAGCCCAGTGGGACAGCTACTTCTGTTGTCCCTCCTCTCTTTTTTAAGCAAATGATGTTTTATCAACAAGCTAACTTTGCATATCTGAGAAATGATATGAAAGGCCAGCCAGTCCAGCACACTTGATGGGTGAAGGCATTCCTTTCTCAGAAAGGTGTTTAGGGGATATGCACATGACTGCTCTGTTTGTTAACAAACACAGATGGAATTCCAGCACATTTTGTTCCTGCACAGCTATTATTTTAAATGCAGTTTTTATGATTATCAAAGTTATGTATACATATAGTTAAAGAGTCAAAAAGTTCTATGGGTTTTGATACAAAATATAGCGATTTGCCTATACATCACCCCCTTCTCTATTTCTTCCTGCAACCCACGCAAGGCAATTTCCCAGGGCCCAGAGACAACCATTTTCAAGTCTTTGGAAGAATCGTTTTGTTATTCACCTCCATATCTCTAAATAACATGCTTGTATTGCTTCCTCTTGATTTTTCAGTTTTACAACCCATCTATCTGCTTTCCAGCCCACTACCCATGTGCAACACACAGGCACACACTTTTTCCCTGACCTCCATCATCTCACTGTAGATAGATCTTAATATAAGTTAGATTGTATTTTCACAACTGAGTAACCTAGGATAGTAGATTTTTACCTTCCTTGTACATTTTTTGAGGGGATATGGGGGGTTCTGCAATTATTTCCTTATTTTAAAAATTTGGTTATTTTTCTGTGAACTGACTTCTAATTAACTTCAAACCTGTCCCCAGTTGCATAAATCCTTTCTCAATATTTTGAAATACATTTGGTATTCCATCAGTTTCATCTTTTCAAGGCAGGCTCTCTTGGGGCCTTGTGACTGGCTCCAATTTGGACAGGTGGCCCCTGTACCTGGTAAACTGCTGTCACCCTGGGATCCCGGCACCCTCACCCCAGGGCTTCCCTGTGCTTCCCTCTTAGGTTGGCACTCCTTATTTCTGGGTCCCATTGCTTTCCTCTTTCTTAGATTTTTCTTTCATTTTGTAGCATTGGAAAGGGCACACGGACTGTTTTTTTTTTTTTTTTTCCCATATGTGTACATGTTTAGCCCACCATCTTTAACAGGAATTCTGAGCCTTATGTCAGAGATTAAGTAACTGAAGCGCAGGAAAACCAAGCAGCTTGGAAGGTGTAGAGTTGATTTGGTAAGGTGTTTCCCTGTCAGAGCATCTGTCACACTGTTTTCTTGTCCATATTCCCTAGGGAATTGTAACCTCCTTTACCGCAAAGACCCAATCTCTCTTGCTCCCTTTTGTGTCTCCAGGGGCAAGCCCATCATTGGCACCCAGCTAATGCTTCTTCACTGAGTGTGTTAGGTCGGATTTTGAAGGGCATCATTTATTATATCTGAGCAATATGCATTCTATCACTAACTTCCCTAACCCAAATTACTTGTACTTGCTGTAATTATTTCCCAAGGCTTCCTCTCCACCACCCTGCTGCTTTGTGCTTGTTGTCATCTTAAGAGATAGGTGGAGGTCCATCTGCACCTGAAGGGACTCCAACAGATTCCACAGGAAGGTCTCCTCGTGCTTCATTCATGAATCACAGCACATTCTTCCAATGTTTATTTTTGTGAGATATACAATAGCATAATTACAAAACATTTTTTCCTCCAAAAAGAACAATTTACTCCAGCAAAGGCTCTGCTATGTAATGGCTTTTTTTTTTCTTCCTGTTTTTAGGATACCCCATGGAAACTTGATAGAACAAAGGATTTATTTTTACTAGGTTAAATCTGTGCATCGGGTACTGTTTGCTGGCTGCCCATTATGTCTGAACATCACAACTTGAAAAAAACCCACTTTGATTAATAAAAACAACCCGAAACAGGTCCTTTCAGCTGAGTGATTCTGTATTATGTTACAATGTAATGTAACAAACATGGCCCCAATGCCCTCCCCAGACCCAAACCCACCACAGCTAAAAATAGCCCTCGATCTTCCCCTGAAGCTCATAAACAGGAACAGTATAACTTGTTTGCTTCATTATGTGTTCTGCACAAGGATTCAGCCCCTTTCACGTCCTGGCTCTTACACACTTGAGCAAATTCTAATTGGCTGATTACAAATCCAACAGGACTAACCATAGGAAGTGAGATCTGCACAAACACGGCTGCCCTGGGTCCCTAAAAAATGTACTGCTCACACAAGGCTCACAGGAGACAATAAATACTGTAACCACTACTTAGGGGAGGCCTGCTCCCAGTAAATGTGGTACTCTGTGTGTATTAACCCTTTTAATCCTTACCACACTTGAGGGTAAATCCTGCTAGGATCCCCATTTTATAGATCACACAACGGAAGCTTCAGGAGATATAGGGACTTCCCCATACCTACTCAAGAAGGCATAGAAGTGATATCCAAACCACGCGGGGCTTGACTCTAGTAGTGAGCATCATACCAAGCTACCTCACCTGTCCTCCCATAATGCCATGGCCACGTGAGCCAACACTCCACTTGGAAGTAGAGAGAGCTGAAGAAATGTCTTCCCTATCCAGCCTACTTCTAATTACTATTGGCCCATGAGGAAAAAGGCAGAAACTATAGATTCTCAGAGTTGGGAGTGGCTGTTAAGATCATCCATCCTTGAGTATCTTCCATTCTATGGAATATCTGATAAGCTTCCATCCAACCCCATGAGAAATTTATAGGCATTGGAGTTAGCAGGCCTGGGCTCATGTCTTAGCTTTTCCATTCACTAATTGTGTAGTATTGGACAACGCTGTTACCAATAATAACAAATAGGTAATGAGTGCACTCCATGTGCCAGGCACTGGGCTAAACACTTTTAGATACATTACCTCCTGCAATCCTCATAATAACCCTAAGAAACATGCTATTGTCATCATTTTGCACAAGACGATTGTAGGGCTTGGGGCGGTAAAGTAAGAGTGCCAGTTTAGTTGGTGATCAAGATCATGGGTTCTGGAGTTAAACACCCCTAGTTCAGCTCCCACTTCCCACTGTGTGACCTTGGGCCAGTTGCTTAACCTCTCTGAGCCTGTTTCTCCATTAGTAAATGGGGATAATGATACCTACCTTGCAGAGCTGCTGTGAGGATGAAATGAGACAAACTTTTGCAGTAGGCACTCAATAATAGTTTCTTAAACATTTCCCTCTTTCTAAAGACCCTGGTCCATTCTTAGCTCTAATCATTTGAAAGGCCTTTTTATATCCCATTTGAAAAGCTTTCTTGTGGGGGGGGGTGCTTGTGCTTCCTCTCATAGTCAATGTAACTGCAGGGACAGATTATGGAATTTGGAATTTAGAAACCATAATTAATAACTCATAATTCATTTATTCAACAAATATGTTTTTGAGTGCCAGGCACTCTTCTAGGTCAGTGAACAGGAAAAAAAGGTAGCATACATTCTAATGAGGGTGGTGGTGAGGGGAAATGGGAACAAACACTAAATAAGTAAATAAGTACATATGAAAATATCAGGTCATATATTTTTTTCTTCACCAACTACGAAGAAAATACAAGATAGTGGTGTAGCAAATACGTGTGTGGGGCCGGTGGGGGCTGCTGATTCTTTAGGTTGGATGATGAGGAAAGGCTTCACTAAGGATGCGACACTTCAGCTGAGACTTGAGAAAGCTGCATCCATGCTAAGATCCAGAAGAACCTTCCAGGCAGAGAACAGAGCTAGAGCTAAGGCCCTAAGACAGGAAGAACCTCTGCAAGCCCAGAGCACAGAGAAGGTCACTATGCGTGCTGGAGAGTAAGCAAGGGGAGAGCAGGCAGGAAACAGCTCATGGAGGGCTTTGTAAACAGGGACAAGAAATATGGACTGCTTTCTAAGTCTGATGGAAAGACATGGCAGGTTTTAAGCAAGGAAGTGATATACTCTGCTCTACTTTTTAAAAAGATCATCCTGGCAGAAGTGTGTACAATGGATTTTAGAGGCAAGGGCAAGAGAGGAGGCAGGGAGTCCAATCAGCAGTCTTTTTTGCAAAAGTCCAGGCAAAAGATGCTGGGAACTTGGCTGAGGTTGGTAGTAGTGGAGGGGGCAAGAAATGGATGGATTCTGGAAATTTAGGGGAGGAAAAAGTGAAGAGTACTTACTGATGATGAAGGAAGGGAGAAAATCAAGATAACTCCTAGATTTCTGGCTTGACAGAGAGGAGGGTGGTATCATTTACTGAGAGTGGGAAGGCAGGTGAGGTTCAGGGTGGTATGGGGAATGAAGAGTCATGCTTTGACCCAGTTAAATTTGAGACATCTATTTGTTATCCATGGGGAGGTATCAAGGAGACAGTTGGATAGAGGAGTCTGGAATTTTGCTGAGAGGTCAGTACAGAAGATAGAGAGTTGGGGAGGCACAGAATTAAATTGGTATTTAGAGCTGTGAGACTGAATTAGATCATCAAAGAGAAAATGAATAGAGAAGAGAAGGGGCCTTAAAGTGCCAATATTTAAAGTCAAAGAGAAAAAAGGATCATCAAAGGAAATGAAAAAGGAGCTCCTAAAGAGGTAGTTGTAAAACCAGGAAAGCTTGGTGTCACAGAAACCAAAAGAAAAATGTCTTTGAAGAAAGAGGGCCTGGTAAACTGTGCAGAATGCTGCTGCAAAGTTCTAGTAAGACTAGCAAAGAGACACTGGTTTTGGCCACCTGGAGGTCACCAGCCACTTTGCCTGAGCCGTCTCAAAGGAGAGGCAGAGACAGAAGTTCAGTAGGAATGGGTGGAGAAGAAAACATGAAGTGAGGAAGGGTAGACAGCAACTATCTCCATTTGCCAGGCTGTTAGGAAGACACCACACAGTGGGTTGGCTTACACAAACAATTTATGGGCTCACAGTTTCAGAGGCTAGATGTCCAAAATCAAGGCCTTGGCAAGGCAATACTTTCTCCCCAAAGTCTGTAGCATTCTGGTGCTGGCTTACTGCAAGCCCTGGGGTTCCTTGGTTTGCATCTGTTTTTTTTTTATCTCTTTCTCCTTTGTCTGCTCTTCTGCTTTCCATTAACTTCTGGCTTCTGGCTTCTCCTGGTGGCCTTCTCTTTATCATAAGGATTAAGACCCACCCTGATTCAGTTGGCCATGCCTTAGTTGATAATAACCTCTTTCGGAGGTCCTGTTTATAAATGGACTCACACCCACAGGTGTGATTAAGATTAAGAATATGTCTTTTGAGCGGATACATAATTCAATCTACCACAGCTATATATAACCATTTCCAAGATGTTTTGCAGTTAAGAATAGAGTTCTGGACCAATAGGTGGAGGAGAATGTGGAACTAAGAAAAGTTTGATTGTTTCTTTGATTTTGAGACCTTTGATTCTTGAACCTCTGTGAAGGATAAGGGAAGACAAGAGGAATGATGCAGCAGAAAGGAAGAAATTGATGCAGGAAAGACAGGACATACTTAGAGAAGCACTGTCCAGGAGAAAGCAAGTGGGGATGGGACCAGGGCACCAGGGCAAGGGCTGTCCTGATATGGGAGCAAGGATATGCCCTCCAGAGCAATGGGAGAAAAGGCATAGGATGTGGGAACAGGCTAGATTAAGGAGGAAGTTTTGTCAGTGAGCAGATGAGGCAGCGTCTATGTGATTCTCTTTTTCTCACTGAGCTGTGGGCCAAAGCAATCAGCTAAGAGGGAAGGTGAGGGAGGATGGAGGAAGTTTGAGGAGAGAGGAGGAGGTAGGAACAGTAGTTTTGGAGAGAGTAGGAAGAGAAGATCATGGGGGAGTGTTTGTCAGTCATTGGTGAGCAACAATTTGAGATTTGTGTCCATGAATCTGTTCATCATAATCAGTGGGTTCTCTAGCATGCAGTTGCTTGGTAGCCAACATGGTGATTGTTGGCAAGTTAGAGCTTGGCAGGTGCGGTTGCTGGAGGGAGAGAGTAGTGATGTTGTTTGCAGGGGAGTGATTATAAGGAAGGACAGTGAATCTAAGCTGAGGGAAGATGAGAGTGATGTGATTAATTAAAAAGTGTCAAAGTCCATCAAAAGGAATGACGTTCTAGATACATGTAACTACACAGATTAACCTTGAAGATATCGTGCTGAGTGAAATAAGACAGACAGAAAAGGACAAATATTGTATGATCTTGCTGATATGAAATAATTAGCATAAGCAAATTCATAAAGTCAGAAACTAGAATACAGGTCACCAGAGACTGGGGTAAAGGCAGGAAATAAGGGGTTAATGCTTAATTGGAAAAGAGTTTCAATGGAAAAGTTTTGTTAATGTCTAGTGGTGGTGGTAGCACAACATTGTGAATGTAATTAACAGCACTGAATTCAAAATTTGAATGTGGTTAAAAGGTGAAATTTTGGTTGTATATATATTAATAGATTTAAAAAATTTTAAACCATAGGACTGTACAACACAAATAGTGAACTCTAATGTAAACTATGGACTGTAGCTAATAGTATAATTATGATAATATTGTTTAATCAATTGTAACCAATGTACCACACTAATGCAAAGTGTTAATAAGAGGGAAAACTCTATGTATATATGGGAACTTTGTATTTTTTTTTTTTTTTAAGATTTTATTTATTTATTCATTTATCCCCCCCTTGCTGCTTGTGCTCGCTGGGTCAGCTAACCACGCCGTGCGGGCGGGCTTGCCTTCACCAGGAGGCCCCGGGAACCAAACCCGGGGCCTCCCATATGGTAAACGGGAGCCCTACTGATTGAGCCACAGCCGCTTCCCGGAACTTTGTATTTTATGCATGATTTTTCTATAAACCTACAACTTTTCTCATAAAAAAATTAATTTTTATAAAAGTGGTAGAGTCAATAATAATTGAAATTCTCTATGAGTTTAAAAAAATTATTGGATTGGGAGGACCATGAAAGTAAGCTGGAAACATAGAGACTGGGAGAGTTGAGGTTGAAATTTCAGAAGTGATGCAGTTAGTGTGGTTGATACCGTGGGAGGGACCAAGTGTCCTAGTTTCTCAGATGCTATAAGTATCACACAACAGATTAGTGTAAACAATGGGAATTTTTCTCATGGTTTCGAAGGTTAGAAGGCTCACTTCCTCCCAGAGTCGGTAGTTTCTGGCTGACTGGCGATCCTGGGGGTTCCTTGGCTTTCCTAACACATGGTGATGTCCTATCCCTTTACTCTTCCAGCTTCCCTCTTTGTGGCTTTCTCTTTTGGAAGGCCTACAGCAATAGGATTAAGGCCCATCATGATTCAGTTGGTTACACCTTAACTAAAAGTGACATCCTCAAAAGGTCCTATTTACAGTGGGTTCACATGTACAGGAATATGATTAAAATTAAGAGCCTGTTTTTTTCTGGGGTACATACTTCAACCAACCACACCAAGGAAAAGGATAGCAGAGGCAGGATGGAAGAAAAGGTTTTCATGTGAGTGGGTTGAATAACCAAGAAGACAAGATATTAGATGGATAAACCACTTGAATTTTGAAGTAACCAAGCACGGTGGCAAATGAAAGAGATGAAAAGATGCTAAAGTCATCAGTGAAAGGGGTGAGACTGGAAAGGCAGGAGAGAGCAGCAACAAGGAAGGGAAGTATATAAAGTCTGATGATATAAACTTCAAAGGAGTGAAGCTGAAGGAGAAGGGAGTTAAATGGTTTGGAAGTAGGAACAGTAAACAAGGCAGACACCTATCCCATCTCCTGGTCATGTGGCATGGGAAGAGTTTGAGACAAAAAAGCCAGCCTGCTTTCAAGTAGCTGAAATGTAAGCAAACATTTTAGGAAAAATTCAGTTACTAGTCAGAACAAGAGGTGAGGGAAACATTTTCAAATGGGATTAAAGAAATAGAAGGGGATACTGCTGACTGCACAGGGCAGGGTGGGAAATTGAGTCGGATTAATAGATGTGCAGAGCAGTATGGGGCTAAGGACTGAATGGATGGCTTGAGAGGGTGACTTGAACTTCTGGGGGGTGGCTGAGGTGAACAGAGAAGTGGAAAATGATGGGATTAGTTTTGAACATGTCGTAAGAATCTGGTTTTGTAGCAGGAAATTAAATTAAATCTGTTCATGTCACTTGTTTGATTAAAACCTTTTAATAGCTTCTCATTGCCCTTAGGATCAAATCCAGACTTTTCAACACTTTGAGTAAAGTCCTGCATAGTCTGGTCCCTCCTACCTCCCCAACCTTAACTCTGAGGCCGCCACAGCACTGAACTAAATATGATTGATTTTTCCCCCTGTTCCTCTAATGTTTCATGGAAGTAAACCCTCATGATAAAGCACAAAGATTTGGTTCCAGTCAGACTGCTTTCAAATCCTGGCTTTATCACTTACTAGCTATAGGACTGTGGGCAAGTTTTTTAACTTCTCTTTGCTTTAGTTTTCTCATTTGCAAGATCGGGTACAAGTAATAGTTCCCACATTAGAAGTTGTTTGTGCCATTTAAATAATACATAAAAGCACTTAGTTTCTTACCAGGTGGTTAGTTATAATAATTATTCCCTCCATCTGTGTGGTGGCTTGGAGCTGTGTGTGCCTCAGAAAAATATGTTCTTAAATCTAATCCATGCCTGTAGGTGTGAACCCATTATAAGTAAGAATTTTGATGATGTTACTTCAGTTAAGGTGTGGCCCACCTCAATCATGATGAGTCTTAATCCTACCACTGGAGTCCTATATAAGCTGAGTGATATTCAGACACACACACACACACATACAGAGAAAGCCACGGGAAGCAAGAAGGTGAACATCAATAGAACCCCAAAAGAGAAGTGAGTGACCAAGAAATGCTGCCATGTGCACTGCCATGTGACAAGCTAAGGAACAAGCATTGCTGGCAGCCAGCCCCTGAACACCACAGTTTTCATAGAAAAAGCATCACCTTGATGATGCCTTGATTTGGACATTCTCTTAGCCTCAAAACTGTGAGCAAATAAATTCCCATTGTTGGAACTTCTGGAAAGACTGTATCGGAGTAGGTAGGCAGGGCTTAACTCTTTCACAAAAACAATGGAGGAAGGGCAAAAAGCTGTCTGAGGGAGCTGCTTTGAAGATCTACATACTAGGGCAGTGCTGCACATCCTCCAGGAGGGCAGAGGACAGAGAGATGGAGAAGCCAAAATGAAAACTGTGGGTTACTAACCCCCATGGCCAGGAACAGCACCTATCCCCCATCCTCAAGGCAAACCGCCTGGATAAAACCTGTGGCTCACTACAGCCAACTGAGAGGGGAACAGACATCTTCTTCCCTGAGAAGAGGGAGGGTGCAGCAGAGGTTGGCGTGTCGTTTTTATTCTGTGAGTTTGGCTAGCAGAATCCAAACTGCTTTGAATCCAGGTTCTGGCCAGACCAGAATCACTGGCAAGTGGAGGTTGAAAGAGACACCTCCAGAGAAAGATTCAGCAACAAGCACCATCTGCTGGCCAGCCGAGAAACTGCAAGGAGAAAAAATGCTTTTAGAGTCTCTCATCCCAGACCCCTTGGAATGGATCTGTGCCCCATTAGTGAGTTCCTGACCCTATTTTGATAACTTAAGCTGGGCAACTTTAAAGACTTAGAATGAGTTGAACCAAAAATCAAAGAAGAGCCATGAAACAAAACTACTAAGCAAGAGAGAAATTGACCATCAGAGTAAATTCACCAACATGTTCAGATGCCTAGAAATCAGCAAAAAATTACAAGCCATATTAGGAAACAGGAAGAGATGGCCCAGCCAAAGGAACAAACC
Source organism: Tolypeutes matacus (assembly GCA_026826555.1). Lineage (NCBI taxonomy): Eukaryota > Metazoa > Chordata > Mammalia > Cingulata > Chlamyphoridae > Tolypeutes > Tolypeutes matacus. Next base: position 64,872,302 of record JAKSZT010053883.1, read on the forward strand.
AAAAATCCTGATGAGATACAAGATTTAAGACAACTAATCTGGGGTCGGATGTGGCTCAACTGGTTGGGCGTCCGTCTCCCATATGGAGGGACCCAGGTTCGATCCCCGGGACCTCCTGGTAAAAAAAAAAAAAAGACAACTAATCAATGATAATCACACAAATTTCCTAAATCAATTCAAGGAGCTGAAAGAAAATATGACTAAAGAGATAAACAATATTAAGAAGACACTGGGGGAAACGGATGTGGCTGGGGTTCGATCCCCGGTACCTCCCGGTAAAAAAGAAAAAAAAAGAAAGAAAAAAAAAAGAAGACACTGGGTGAGAATAAAGAACAGTTTGAAAGTCTGCAAAGAAAAGTAACAGCTTATGGGAATGAAAGACCATGGATGAGATTAAAAATACATTAGAAGTATATAACAGCAGATTTGAATTGATGGAAGACAGAATTCGTGGATTGGAGGTACAAGCATCTGACCTTGAAAAGACAGGAGGAGAGAAAGAGAAAAGAATGGAAAAAATGGAACAGGGTCTTAGAGAATTGAATGACAACGTGAAACACACAAGCATATGTGTTATCAGTGTACCAGAAGGAGAAGAGAATGGAAAAGAGCTAGAAAGAATATTTGAGGAAATAATGACTGAAAACTTCCCAACCCTTATGAAAGACATCAATATCAATATCCAAGAAGGACAACACACCCCAAACAGAATAAATCTGAATAGACCTACTCTGGCACCTACTATTCAGAATGACAAATACAGATAAAGAGAAGATTCTGAAAGCAGAGAAAAGCAAAGCATCATATATAAGGGAGCCTCAATAAGATTAAGTGCCAACCTCTCACCAGAAACCATGGAGGCGAGGAGAAAGTGGTATGATATATTTACGATACTGAAAGAGAAAAACTGTCAGCCAAGAATTCTTTATCCAGCATAATTGTCCTTCAAAAATGAGGGAGAGTTTAAAGTCTTCACAGACAAACAAAATCTGAGATAGTATATTACCAAAAGACCAGATTTATAAGACATACTAAAGGAAGTGCTACAGCCTGAAAGGAAAAAACAAAGGTGAGAGACTTGGAGAACAGTGTAGAAATGAAGATTATTAGTAAGGGTAACTTCAAGAGTAAAAAGACAGACAATAGTAAGATATGACATCGGAAAGCCAAAGGATAAAATGGATGAACTAAGTAATGCCTTTATAGTAATAACATTAAATGTTAATGGATTGAATTCCCCAATCAAAAGACATGGACTGACAATGGGTAGCAAAAATATTATCTATATGCTGTCTATAAGAGACTCTCCTCAGATGTAAGGACACAACCAGGTTGAAAGTGAAAGGTTGGAAAAAGGTATTCCACACAAATAGTAACCAAACAAGATCTGGAATAGTGATACTAATATTGGACAAAATAGATTTTTAAATGCAAAACTGTTATAAGAGATGAAGAAGGTCATTATAATTAATAAAATAGGTAATTCATCAAGAAGAAATAACTATAATAAATATTAATGCACCTAATCTGGGTTCCCCAAGATATATGAATCATACATTGGCAAAACTGGAAGGAGAAATAGACGTGTCTACAACAATAGTTGAAGACTTCAATATATCACTCTCAGCATTGTATAGAACATCTGAACAAAAAATTAATAAGGGCATAAAAAGCTTGAATAATATGATAAATGAACTAGACCTAACAAACATTTGTGGAGCATTATACCCCAGAACAGTAGGATATACATTCTTTTCAAGTGTTCATGGATCCTTCTCCAGGATAGAACATATGTTGAATCACAAGACAGGTCTCAAAAAGTTTGACTGCCACAGTATATATTGCCTCAAATAGTAGGGCTCCTGAGGGCTCTAGAGACATCCAGACACTATAGGCAGGGCAGATAGCCCAGGAGCTTGGCGCCCTGCCAGTGGGCCTACTTTGGAATTTATGCTTTCTAGTGTGACAGAATTGGACTCAGTTGTGGTTTCCTTACACATGACTCTTCTGCTCCTTCTATTTGAACCTATAGTTAGTACTAGACTTGATAGGTGTATATCCAAGAGACCTAAATCTTTGGGCTGTCCATATGCCAGTTGGGCCCTAAATCTCAACAGTTGCAACACCTACTCTCCAGTTCATTGGACTCACCCAGGACAACTAACAAGGAGATGATGATGGACAATGCCCATCCCAAGGAACAGAGAGAGTCTGCAAGTACAAACAAGAGAGTGCCATCCATCTGCCCTATGGGATCTAAGCCCCCTCTCAAATAGAGGCAGAATGGGCATCACCATCCCAGAATCCTCAGGATTGGGGAATGAATGATGAACTAGAGTAGACTTACTGTTATTCTACTATAGACTTATTGTTATTCTAGCAATGGAAGAACTTTATCATTGATGTGGAGGCAATGGCCACCATTATATATTTTCTCATAACTTACACAATTGTGCGGGACAGAGTATAAACTATAATGTAAACTATAATCCACACTTAGTGGCAATGCTCCAATATGTGTTCATCAGTTGTAACAAATGTACTAGACTAATGAAGGATGTTGCTAATGTGGGTAAGTGTGAGAGGGGTAGGGAGTGAGGCCTATGGGAATCCCCATGTTTTTTATGTAACATTTATGCAATCTAAAGTATTTTTTTTTAATATATTAAAAAATAAAATAAAAATTTAAAAAGATTGAAAGTATACAAATCACTTACTCTGATCATGATAGTGATCATAATAGTTGGAATGAAGGTGTTAATCAGTAATGGACAGAAAAAGGGAAAATTCACAAATCCATAGAGCTAAAACAACACAAACAATCAGTAGGTCAAAGAAGAAATTGCAAGAGAAATCAGTAAATATCTTGAGACAATGAAAATTCCTGTTGTTTAAGCAGAACCATTGCATGATGTTTGCTTGAGCAGCCTAGGAAACTGACACAGTCTGCAATTCCCTTCACCTGGAATATTGACACTGTTCTTGCTGCCCCCATCCCACTCTTTCCTCGACATGCCTACCTTCAAGAATCACCTGAGACATCCTACAGTAAGCTTTCCCTTGGTGCCCCCAAAATCCTGTAGTTGCCTTGTTCTACCATGAGAGCACTGTGCCCTTTGTCTGACATCCCAATTACCCTGTGAACCCTGAGGGTTAGAACCTTGCCGGCTTATTTACCACTCTCTTCTCAGGGCTTTCCATTCTGCCTGGCACAAATTAAGTGCTATTAAATGTTTGCTGAATGGTCAAGTGAATGGATGATTACTACAGTGGGAGAGGAAATGGGCTCCAGGATAAAGGGGTAGGTGGCTCTCCAGACCTTTGTGGAGCATGAGTGAGGTAGCACCTCAGCCCAGATCTGCCGATGCCTGGAGCAGACCAGCCCCTTACCTGCATGCTGAGCTTGCTTCCTTAGGGAGACTTCTCTGGCTCTATCTTTTCTAAAACTGGATTTTAGTTTTGGGGAAAAAAAAAATGTTCTGCAGCAAAAAATTTGAAAATTGCTGTTCTTGGTGTTCTATCTGAACTCTCTTTCTGCTCATAAGTTTAGGAGCATGCCCAGGTTTTTCAAAGCATGAGGACACTGAGGGAGAGCATTTGTACTTTTGGAATCCATTGATTCAGATACTGACAAAAAGTTCCTATGAAGTCAGTAACACAATCAAATGAATTGCATTCATCTCTAAGCATACAAAATATGGTTGTATGCATATGAGAAACATTGCTTTTTCAGCCAGGAGCCCACGACAATGCTTGATGTGCATGTGGATTCTCAGCCCCAGATGGCCAAGGATGGTGCCCCCAGGCTGGGAATGCAGAGTCTGGCCTATCCCCAGATTCTGAAGACTGAAGGTCTCTGTTCTCGAAGAGGGGGCTGGGAATAAAGGCCCAAGGCTAAATCCAGAAGCCTGGCCGTGAGAATGTCTACTGCCTCTAACAATTTGGCTGAGATTGAACAACTCACCCTGACCTCTGACTGTATGGAGTTGCTGCCCGCCACCCTTGCAATGGCTTGTTGCAACAGGCAAGGAAGACACCAGAACCGCTGCAGCCAAATGTGCAGAGGCACCGTCTGAACAAGACTCAAGTTTCTGTTATTGCAAAGAGGAGGGTGAGAGCTGGAAGATGAAGCATAAATTAATGAGCGGCATCTGGGAGGAAAAAGTCAGTCTTAAAAGTCAGGTTTAATAGCCTAAACCAATCTGTGATTTAACAACTGTCAGTTTCTTTTGATAAATCCCCTTTACCTTGCTACCTGGGGTTATGCTGTCATGAAAGCATATCTGAGACCAAGTTCTGCCAACCTTGTATTTACTAGCAAGTTAGGCACGAAAACTCATATCAGTTCTCCTAAGTGCGGGGACGTGTAGGGGAGTCCCATAAGCACCCTGCTTGAAAGAATCACTCCAAGGTAGACCAGCCCCCCCACCCCCCCATGTAGACAGGTCAAGCATAAAAGTCCTGCATGAAAAGACAAGTCAGAGTACCCAAGGAACTCTGGACCTTGAGGGCTGCCCCAAAGGTACAATGCTGCTGAATTTGCTGATTCTTGTTCTGCAAAGCAGTTGAGCTGTATGGTCTTTCTAGCTAAGCTACCTTTAGCATTTCTCTTTCACCAGAAATGAATAATTATTCTGACCTTCCTAATGCTAATAATAAACCCCTGGTGCAAATTTCTGTATTTGAAGAATTTAAGCAGTCTACTTAGCTCTAGTAGGGGATTTCTGATTAGGGTACTTTGAATACTATCTAGCTGCCCTGAGGATGTAGATTCAAGTTAATTTGAACACATGCATTTTACCTTTTTAAAATAAATATTTTTAAGCAAATTGTCATGTATACAAAATGATATAATCCCAAAGACAAAAGGGGCCTGAGACATCAGCGCGTCGGGTTGGTTTTATTTGTTCATTTAATCACCCATCCATTCATTCCTGCAATAGTTCCTCAATGCCTGCAATTTGCAAGGCAGTGGGGTTAGAGTGATGAGCAGAAAAGTCAGTCCCTGACATCATGGAACTTCCATTCTAATGGGAAAGGCTAACAATAAACAAATAAAACATAAATATATTAACATAATCTAATGTTTGGTGGTGACAGCAGCATCAGGGGCCCTTTCCAATAGAACAGGGGTCCTTTTTTTTTTTCCTTAAAGATTTATTTATTTATTTTACTTTTATTCATTTATAACCCCCCCCCATCCATTTTTCCTGGTTTTGTGTCCATTCACTGGGCAATTCTCTGTGTCTGTTTCCTGCCCTCTCTTCTCATCCTTCTCCTGTCTTCACCGGGATTCAATCCTGGGAATCTCCGATGTGGGAGAGAGGCATTCTACCACCTGTGCCACCTTAGTTCCTGGTGTTTTGGTGCATCTCGTCTTGGCTCTCCCTTTGTGTCACTCTCCTGTTACGTCACCATCTTGCTGCGTGGCTTGGCGGGGCCTGGCATGCCCACACACAGGGCCTGGCAGCCTGCACACCTGTATTTTTCTTTATTTTACCAGGAAGTCCCAGGGATCGAACCCAGGTCCCTCCATATAGGAGATGGATGCCCAACCATTTGAGCCACATCCGCCCTCCAGAACAGGGGTTCTTAACAAAGGGTCTGTGAGATTGAATTGAGATTTAAAAAAACCTTATTCTTGTGAGGCTGTGTTGGTGCAGGTGTGATATATTTATTTGATAATATACAGTACAGTGTGGACTTAGTAAGGGGTCTGTGGTTTTCATCTGACTGGCAGAGGGGTCCATGGAACAAAATGTTAAGGACCCCTGCAATAGAAGTATCATGAAAGACACATTTGTAATTTCAAATTTTCCAGTAGCCATATTTTAAAAATTAAAGAGAAACAGGCGGACTTAATTTTAATGATATAGCTTATTTAACCTCATAGAGTATATCCAAAGTATTATCATTTCATGTAACTAATGTAAAAATTATTGAGATATTTTACATTCTTTTCTTCCAACTTAAAAAAAAATGTGTTTTACACTTTCAGTACATCTTAATTTGGACTAACTATATTTCAAGGGCTCAAGACCACTTTGGACAGCAGCAGGCTAGAGAATAAAAGGACAATGGCCCTATTTTAGACAGAGTAGCTAGAGTTTGCCACTCTGAGGAGGTGACAGGAGCAAGCTCTGGATATCCGGGAAAAGAGAATACTAACAACTAAGGCTCTGGGGTGGGAATAAGCTTGTGGTGACAGACAAACAACAAAGAGGCCAATGTAAGTCTGCTGATAATGTGTCTTTTGCTCTCTACCTTTTTCCTTTCTGCTACTTGGAATGCACATGCAGAGCCTGGAGGTGCAGCAGCCACTTTTCAACTCTGAGGACAAGCACAGATTCTGGATTTAGAATGCACAGGTCAAATTCAAGGTCTGCTACTGCTAGCTGTTTCAGTGCTTCTCAAACTACCTGTGGCAAAGGAACTATTGTTTTTTTTTTTTTTCCCCAGTCCATTGCAAATCAATACTTATGTAAAATAGAGTAAAATAAATTACAAAAAAAGTGAAATGAGAAAAAGAAATGGACATATGAAATACAAGACCAATTTTCTTCCCATTTTATTCAACCGACATAAAATTGCTACAAAAGTTTCTCAACTCTTACACTCAATTTTTGTACTCATTTTGTAGCAAGCAATTGAGTCCAAGGACAATATTTTGACTATTACTAAGTTATCTGACCATATAGATCAGTTATTTAACCCATCTAAGCTTTAGTTTACTCTCCTGAAAAATGGAGATAATAGGAGCAACTGTCTCACAGGTTTTTTGTTTGTCTGTTTGTTTGTTTTTGGTATGGATTAAATAAAATAACCCATGTGAAAGCTAGCCCAGCAGTATCAGTAAATGTTACCTATTACTTGTTACCACATGCTTATGTCCCTAATTGGCTGCAAGCCCCCTAAGGGCAAGGACTACTGTGGCCTGACTTTGTAACCCAGCACTCTGTGCTGCCTGCAGAGCTGATATTCAATAAATGACTGTCGAATTCTTGAAAAGTGCTTTGAAATCCTCAGGTAAAAGGCATTTGTAAATAGCAACTTTCACAGTTTCATTAATTCATTCATTCAGTTACAAGGTAGCATAATGAAATGGAGTTGGCTTTGGACAGACTTAAGTTGAAATCTAGTTTCTTCTACTCATTAATTTGGGCAAGTCATTTTACCTCTCTGAACTTTGGTTTTCACATCTGAAAAATGGGCATAATAATACTCTGTGTTTAAAGGATTAAAGGAGGTAATACACACGAAACACCAGGGCCTCGTGAATGGAAGCTCTTGTTCCTGCTCTGCAGAGGGCCTCCCTGGTGCAGATGGCACTCCTAGGATGGAGGCCTGGCATTTCCGGCTTGGTGAGCATTCCTGAACCTTTTGTTGGCAGCACTGGGAGATGCCAGCAGCTGGCAGCAATCTGGCACCAGTGTCTAGCAGAGACATAAAATGGGGCCTCACCCCATCAGGCCCTGTTCTTGCCCTACCCTGCCTAGCGGCTAGTTCCAAACACTCCCTGGGCTTGTGGGTGGTGAGAGGTGTCTGCTTTGAAGTAGGCAACTGTACCCAAAGTCCTCGCTGCTTTAGAGAAGAAAAGAAAAAACCTACCACCGACAATAAACCTCGCTGTGTGGCCTGCCACACTGGATAAAAGCTTTGCGGTGCTCAATACTTCCCTAGGGCTAAAGATATAGAAACCCCTCCCTTAAAATGCAAGGTCTGAGGGGAGGCTGAGATCCTAAGGAATCTGGGCCATTAACCCCTTAACTCAGTGGTTTATGTGCCAGGCTCTATTTCATTTGATCCTCACAACAATTCTAGGTGGTAGATTAATTGGTTTGTTTGCATTTAAGCACCATTTTGCAGAAGAGTAAACTGAGGCTTAGAAATAGGAGGTAACTTGGCCCAGGCCACCCAGTCAATATATAGCTGTGGCTCCTAGAATGTGGCTCCCTGCTGCACCCAACCACACTCTAAACCTTCTCTCCAGCCGGCCAGCCCTCCACCTATACCTGGCTTGCAAACATCAGTCAAGGCAGCACGGTGGACTCTGAAGCTTAGCTGTAGATTCTCGACTCACTAACTATAGAATCGCAGACAAATCACAAACCTCACTAAGCCTCAGCTTCCTTACCCACAGAAGTCTTGGGAGGAGTCCCCATCTCATAAGGTGGCTGTGAGGATTAGATGGAATACATATGAAGTGAGCCCTTAGCATGGTCCCTGGCACACACGCAACTTCAAGGCATGCTGTCTGCCGTGAACTGAGATGTACAGGCAACACCAGGCCCTGAGGCACAGCCAGGAACCAACTGAAGCTCACCGTCCAATGTGGGAGACATATTAGCTGCAAATATTTATTCAGCCCAGTGTTCAGTGGCAGTGGTCCGAAGGAGCAGGATCCAGTGGGAACCGGTCTTTCTCACACCATCTCCGGGAACAGGACAGGTTCTTCCTCCACCCCCATTTCCATTCTACTCAGGCTTCCATTTCATAACAGGTAAAACAGCAGTTCTCGGTAATTTATCACGGAGTTGAAGGGGAAAGATTAAAAAAAACTTGCTTCAGCATCTAAACTTTAAAAATTTCAACACATTGTCAGTTAATTTTGGGTGATCTAAATTAATCATTCCCTTCAATTCTGGGAGTGGAATCAAGTGGTTGCTTCTTTCAGGCAAATATATTTGTGGGCAGGTTTTAACACTTTTTATTAAAAAAAAAAAGTACTCACGCGATGCCCTTTAAGGAGCATTGACAAGGCATCAAGGGAGGATTTGAGAGTTTAAGGAGCTATCACCTGATAAACACATCAGCTCTGTGGCTCATCGTGGTACATACAGGGCCTCCGATGCCCATATTCCATGGCCCACACTAGCTGTTGGGGATTGAATTGTGTCCCCCACAAAAGACATGTTCAAGTACTAAGCCTGGGTCCTGGGGGGATGAACCCATTTGTAAACAGGGCCTTTCAAGGTGCTACTATTAGTTTAGATGTGGCCAAACTGAAGGTGGGTGGACCTTCATGCAAGAGGGCTGAAGTCTTTGTAAGCAAAGGAAATTAGACATGGATGTAGAAACCAGAAGTCAGTAGAAGCCCCAAACCAGAAGAAGCCAGAGAATGAGGCGAACACCATGTGACAGAGGCAGGAATGCCAGCCAAGGAACCCCAAGGATTGCTGGCAAGATACCACCAGAATACTAAAGACTTTGCAGAAAGCATGGCCTTGCTGATGTGTTGATTTTGGACTTCTAGCCACCAAAAATGTGAACCAATAAAATCCTGTTATTTAAGCCAACCAGTATGTGGTATTTATCATACAGCCCTGGTGGACTAACCCAGTAGGTAACTCAGTAACTATTTGTTGAATGAAGAAGTTTCAATCCAGTCGTTATTTCAAGCACCTACTGTGTGCCAGGCACTACTAATATTGATTAATATTAATAACAGTATCTACTTAGTTGGGTACCAGGTGCCTGGTACAAACAAATCTAAGCTTTACAACTCCATGAAGCAGGAAGCATTATGCCCATGTAGGCAAACAAAGAACCTGTGCCTGGAGGGTTTTAAGTGTTTTACCTATGCTCTCAGAACTAGTAAATGGCAGAGTAACGATTCGAACCCATGTCCCTCTCATGCCATCACCTAATGCACTTGACCTTTAAGCCCTGCTTGCCCCTCTGTCTATCATTATCCCCTATTCATATAGATCAGTCTGTGCTGAGAAAAGAGGATGAAGTTGCACATTTTCCTTCTCTCAGTCATCTTAAAGAGGTACATACATTTTTTCCTCTACTCATGGGCATAACAGAATTCTAGGGCTGGAAGAAAATGTGCAAGTTTCTCTAAGTGCTAAAGGCTTGGGTGGAATTTGCAGAAGCCCCTCCCATGAGTTATAACTAGCTCTTCGGTGAGTACAAGGGTCAGAGTCTGCCCTTGCCTGCCTGCCTGCGGTCATTGCTGGTCTTGCTAATTACATCCCCTTTCATCTACTGAGCTCCAAGAGCTTTTACCCACATTAACTTGTTAATCTTAGTTCCATCCCTCTGATGCAGATGGCAGGCATAATTAGTTCTAGTCAGGAGACTAAACAGAGCCAGGAGACAGCGGCTGAGCCAGAAGACAAACACTGGATAGCTTATTTCTCCTTCTCTCCTGGCTCATTGTCTCCCTTGCTAAAAGAAGTGTTTCCAGCTTTGCCTTGAGTTGGCTTCTGCCCCACTATTTTGTATCCCACTTCTGAAAATAGAGTGAGGTTACATCTTAATGAATAAATGTAGGTGTGCAAAAATATCACCTTGCTTTCTTTTTTAGCTCTAAATTCAGCTAAATCTAACCTAGACCCCCCATCTTTCTGGGAATGGTGGGAGAGTCCATCTCAGCCTTTAATGGTGTTAACTATACCCATGCCCTCCACAAGCAGAACTGATTTTGGAACCAGAAAGCAGGAAAACTTCTTAGTGGTCCTTGTAGTCTTGGATCCATATTGGCAATTGCTGAGATGTCCATGACTGATGACCTGAGGCACTCTGTTGCATAAGAATTTAGGCCATGCCAGGTGTCCAGCGAGCATTCTTTGTGGGGCTGCAATGAAAGGAAGCTTGGGTCCCGTTGATGGCACCCTCAGATCTCTTTTACCTCTTCACCTCGGAGAAATTGCCTCTACCTCTTAAGGCCCTTTCCAACTAACTTCCCCTTCCAGGGCCAATTGCACAATATCCTCAACAAATTTTGGCTCTTACAAGGACCAGGGAGAGAATTTGTCTCCCAGTAATGTTGGTTCAGCAAATGTCCCCAAACATCAGAAAAAGAGGGCCTAGGGATCCTCGTGAGATGGGTGTCTATGGGTATCTATCTTTGTGAAAGAGTGGGCAATAAAACTCTGAAACCTCACATTCTCTTTTATTCTGTAGAAGAGAATACAAAACACAGTTAATTTTATCCTTTAAGTTTTCTCACCATCAAACACTCTTCCAAAGAGGAAATAAGGATTAACTGTACTTAAAAAAAAAAAAAAGAAAAGAGAAGGGAAGGGAAGGGAAGGGAAGGGAAGGGAAGGGAAGGGAAGGGA
>JAKSZT010053883.1:64883380-64896258 GCA_026826555.1 Tolypeutes matacus
GAAGGGAAGGGAAGGGAAGGGAAGGGAAGGGAAGGGAAGGGAAGGGAAGAGAAGAGAAGAGAAAGCCAGTCCACCCTCCTTTGCCCTCTGTAAATAGCAACCACATCCTTTCAGACTTTGGAATCTAAGATCTGGAGTTAAATCCCTGCTTCAACATTTCCTAGCTGTTTGACCTTAGATAAGTTATTTAGTGTCTCTGGGCTTCAGTGTTCCCATCTGTAAAATGGAGATAACTCTTCAAATACAGTTGGCAATTAAATGAAAAAATATAGGTAAAACACAGTGACTGGTAAATGCTCAATAATGAAAGCTATCCCCAGACTAATTAATTCTAACTAATTAATTCTAACAGCCTTGAGATCTCAGCACAGAGCCCACTTTCCCCAAGAAACTCTCCCTGCTGTTCCAAGCTTGGGTTGGGTGTATCTCTCGGTCTTTCCCCAACCATAACACTTTACACATTGGACTTGTCAAGGCGACTTAAGTGTCTGTATTCCTCAGTGCATGGAAAAGCCCATGAAGCAGGTCCCCACTCTCATCTGTATTCCTGACAGCTGTCAGAAGCTGGCATGTTGGTTACCAGCTGCTCAGTGCCCAGAAAATATTATAGGAAAGAAGGAAGGGAGGGAAGGAGGGAGGGAAGGAATTGAGAATTCCTTCGAGCAAGATTTTTCCATCTTAGCACTCCTGACCCTTGGGCCAGATAATAGTTTGTTTAGGGGGGCTGTCCTGTGCACCACAGGAGAATTAGCAGCGTCTCTGGCCTCTACCCTCTAGAAGCCAGTCACACACTCCTCCCACCTCAGCTACCTCAGACAACCAAAAATATCTCCAGATAGTGCCAAATTGTCCTCTGGCTCTAAGGCTCAGAGCAGTGGTTCTCAAACTCGAGCCTGCATCTGAGTCTCCTGGAGGGCTTATTAGAACACAGATTGCTGGGCCCCAGCCCCAGAACCTTGCATTTCTGACAAGCTGCCGGGTACTGGTGGTGCTGCTGGTCTGGAGTCACCTGGGAACCACTGCCCTAAACACCCACAAAGCACTGGTCTCGGGAATGTTAACAGACATGTGCTGCGTACTTGCTGGCTTGTGACCAGAGCTGGCAGGGTAAAGAGAAATCCCACAAATGTGGGTCCTTGAGGAACACACTTACACAAGACCTTCCTCAGTCTGTAGGCACCAAGCAGGGCTAGCCTGTGCGTCAGAAACACATCACCAGGCTAAAAAAAAAAAAAAAAAGGTGGTAAGAAGAGTCTGAGCAGAGAGCTGCTGCTTCTACCCCAAAATCCCCTACTCCCACCAGTCTTGCCCACAGAGTCTTGGCATTTACCACCATTTATTCAGTAAAGATTTACTAGGCACCAGCCAGGTGCCAGATACTCTTCAGGGTGCTGTGAATATATGGGGGACAGAACAGAGAAAAATCCTTGGCTTCATGGAACTTACTCTTTAATGTGGTGAGACAGAAAATAATGATACCAAGTAAATTGTGGAGTATGTTAGAAAGTAATATGCTCTATGGAAAAAATAAATCAGATCAAGTGGGACTGGAGGTGGAAAGTTGGTTGCAATTTTAAGTAAGGTGGTCAGCAGTGGTGACAAATGTTTAACAACCGGATTTGGGGGTGGGGGTTGGGGGAAGCCCTGATTTGAAGCAATGGCCTATTTCCATGGTGTAAATAATCCTGCCATGGCTCAATACAGGCTACCAACATGATATCATTGAAGGTGGAATGGGAAAGAAATCCACAGTAGTACCTCATTGTATAGTTTCCACCATACAGATACAATAGATGGTAGTAAAATGTAAAATAATGTAGAATGATGAGTGTTGAGTATTGAGTAGCTTGCCTTCTAATAGCATTTATTTAATTATAAGTTTATATAATTCCATTTTCAATAATGACTGTGCTTATTAACCAGCTTGCAAATTTTCTGAAAATTTAACCATCACCTCTCACGAGCTGGTATTAGTTGGCTCCAGCACACCACTGATGGTTAGGGAAGGTCTTATTAAGAAAGTGACATTGGAACAGAGATCCAAAATAGGTGAGGGAATAAGGTATACAGCTTTCTGGGGAAGAATATTCTGCTTCCTTTCTGGGGAAAGTAGCATCTTGGGTCTGGTGTATCACACAGCTGTGCCCTTGCACGAGCTGGTCCCAGAAGAATCTCTGTCCTCCTTTTCTGTGCCTAGTTAGTACACTCAGGGCCACTATCACAGATGACCCCTTGGATAAATTTCCTTAATTTTTCCAGGACTCCTTAAATCTTTTCTGGGAAAACAGGTGGCTATGAAGTTGATATGAATGAATGAATGGATGGATGGATGGATGGATGAATGAATGAATTAATTGAATGAATGCAAATAAATTATTTCCCTCCATGATCCCCTGGCACTTTGAACTTAGCTGTGTTTAGCCCTTTTCCTTATTATTTCATTATTCTGTTCACGTGTGTCTCCCTGTGAGACAGGGAGCCCCTTTCAGTTAGATGCAATTGTCTGGCTTATAGATGTTATTCCTTAAGTGCTTAGTAACTGAACAGACCAATGTCGATCTTAACCTGGGATGGTTTAATATGTTAAGTAGGTGTCAGTGATGGGGCCTTCTGTTGGGTGAACTCCACAGTCCATGGGCAGGGTCCCTTCTGCTGTAGCAACATTATTAGCCTGCTCACCAGCTCCTTGCTCTGCACAGGTGATACAAAGCTGAGCCCTCAAGCAAGCCATAGCCACAGGATTCACAACAGCCACCGCCTGCCAGGCCAAGGGCTTCAGCTTTACTTAGGTCTTGTTACTTAAACCTCACAAGGAGCCAGCATGTGGATGTTCTTATCCCCATTTTACCTATGAGGACGATGAGGCTTGGAGAGGTGAGGGAAGTCACCCAAGGTCACTGGGTAGTAAGTGCCCCAGCTTTTACTTTGCTGCACAGGGTGAGTAAGAACTGGTTCCAGGTAGTTAGGAGGTCAGGCATGCAAAACATTAACTGTAATACTCCAGGCAACTTGACTAAGCGCTCACAAGAACTGCCAGCCACGCTTGGGAGCACAGAGAAGAAACCAGTGATTCCAACTGGGACCACTTAGACACCTCAGAACCTGTGGCCCTGAGCTCTGATCTTCTGGCTGGAAAAGGCTGTGGGGGTTCTGGGCCCTTGTGCTGGAATATAGGTGTTAGTGGCTCCTCAGGAGAGGCTTTTTTCCCTATGGAGCTGGTTTAGGCTCTCCTTCCAGTGACTTTGACTAATGCCATTTATTTGTTTATTTATTCATTGAAACAAGCTGGGGTAATATTTCTCAAATATTAACTCTGCCCCCCCCCCCAGCATTTCCCCCTTGAATCCTGGGTCCATGCCTCAGGGGAGGGAGGGATCAGGCAGTAAGGCTACCAAGAGTCTTCCATTCTCTTCCTGGCTTTGGTTTTCAAAGCCCGGGCTTTTAAGTGAATGGAGAGGAGTGAGGTATCCCCCAAATGGGGAAAATATAGAGAAGAGAGTTAAAAGATTCTCCCCCCAACCCACTGGGTTTGGGGAGGTAAAGAGGAAAGCAGGGAAGCTAATAAGAGAGGGTACAGGAGGGTCTCAAAAGGAGGAGCCCCCAGATGGTGGTGCTGCAGGTCCACAGAAAGCCTTAGGGGGCACAGGGGTCTTCTTGATCCTTCCTCTGGCAGAGCCCAGGAGGAAACAGAGAGACCCCATGAGGGAAGGGCTGTAGAAGTGAAGCCTCACACAGTAGAAGCTTGGAGTGGAAGAGAGCCCTGCTGGATCTTGAGGAGCCTTCAGGCAGGGAATCAGGGCTGTGGGGACTGCTGCCTTAGGACCCACCCAGAAGCCTGGATTGACCAAGGAGTAAGAACTGTCTCCCCTGCCTCCATTCTTGAGTCCTGGCACTACATGATCCACTGAAATTTAGCCACAGCCTATTTTTCTTGTGAGAGGGAGACCCCAAATTGACAGTTTCCATTTCTGTCACCCTGGCGACAGAGTGGCTCAAAATAAATTATAGATTCATAAACTGCAGAAAATATTTACTGAACCCCTACGATTCTAGGCACTAGACTAGGCTCTGGGAAAAAGGAAATGAGTAAAACATGGGCCTGTCAGTGGCCCCTTCACCTACATGGCTAAGTTAGTAAAGTAGTAAGCCAGGGCTTGACACTTCCATAGACATGTCTTACGTCTCTAGTGCACATAAGAGTAACCACTGGCACTTACTCTATGCGAATTCTCTCAAGGATACTCAGCCTTATTTTAAACAGGTTACTGGGGCTAAGAGACAGTAAGTAGTTTCCACAAGACCACACAGCCAGTCGTTTTCTTAAGACCAAACAGTCAGTAAGCAGCAGAGCTGGGATTCAAACCTAGGTGGCTAACTCAAGAATCTGTGGCTTAAACCACTGCCTTGTGTTGCCATTTCTCTAAATTCTATGATGCCCTAGAGCTGGATTCTACTTAATGGAATGTCCCTCTTTTCTCTCTGCTCTATTAACCCTTCCTTATCTCTTCCCATCTCCCTTGTGCTATTCTCTCCATGTTCTTAACTGAAGTCCTCTCTACTCTTTCTCATTAAAGATCTGACTCAAGTACCCTATGATTCTACCTCGTTAGGTCACTGGGAATTTCAGAAACATACCTTGTACTTTTGGGTCTCCAGAGTGTGGTTTATACTGCTCCTTGCCTGGAATGGCCACCTGGAAATTCTTAATCATCCTTCAAGGATGAGGTCCCCTCTTCCCCCAAACCATGCCTTCAGTCGGATTTATTGTCTTTCCAACATCAACAGCATTAAGCTGTGAAGGATTTTACACACTCCGAATCACTGTTGGTAATGGCATGGCTCTCTTCTTTAAGAATGCTTCTTGAAACTGCAGGAATAGTAGATATTCCCCCCACGTTGCAAGACAACTGAATCCACAGACTTCACCCTGTGGTTCCTCACCTTTTTCTTTCTTTTCTGGTTTCTCAAATTTACCTTCCCATAAAAACAAAATTTTTAGATAACTCTATACTTGTCATATAGCTAACCTATTAACAGATGTTAAATCCAGGCAAGAAAATCTTATCTGGCTTCCATCTTATTCCCTTCCTGTGCTTTAAAAAGATGCTGTCATCTCCTGGAGCTAGCCTAAGCAGAGGTGATTTGGCTGGGTGAACATTTGAGTTTGGCATTTGAGGATGGTGTTAGTTGGCACCTTTAGGCATATATTGTAAAAGAACATAAACAGAATGAAAACATCTAATCTCAAGCCATGGATCCTCTCCAGTTCCAGAGTAAAGCAGAAGTCCTGCTTCTCCAGGACGGGCAAGCTGGCTAGATTTTCCCATGAAGAGGCATGGAGAGCATGGATGACAGAGACTGCTGCTGCCCAGGTGGATGGCTGCCCTTGATGGCTGCAGAGGTCCGTAGGAGCTGCTGACCTGGTCCTTTGCACTGGTTGTGCTGAGAAGAATCCCTTCTGACTTAGTGTCTTTTTTTTGGTAGGCTTCCTGCCTTGGACCTTTGAGAGTCAAGGCCACTCTGTGCTGCTCTGGGCTGCTTCTCTGAGGGTCTCATAGTCCCTGAATTTGGCAAAAGTTGCCTCAAGAAGCTTGCTCTTGCCTGATTGAGGGAAAAGGTGGCTTAAATACTCTTTTCTCATCTACTAACACAGCCCAATGGGCCTGAAAGACACAATTTAATATAATAAATATTTATAGAGCTCCTGCAGGGGTAGGAAGGCATGGGGTAGGGAAGAGGGTGGTAGGAGCTTTCTTGCTTGCTTGCTTTTTAAATTCTGTATCAGAAGGTTATACTCTATGCTGATACAGCAAGACCTTAAAGTGCAGTTGTTTTTATATGATAGAGGTTTAGCTCTGCTTTATATACTAGTCTAGAACCTCTGTATCCCAGCCAGAGGGAAGGGATAAAGCAAAGTCCCTGCCCAGTGTCCTGTTCATATCCCATTAACCCAAAATTGGTAACATGACCCCTCTTGTTGCAAGAGATATTGGGAAATGTAGTCTCTAGTGAGGTACCTACATACCTAACTAAAAAATGTCTAAAATGTAAGAACAGATATTGAACACATACCAGTCTCTGCCACCCTTTCTTTCACTTATTCACTCACTCACTGAACAATTATTTATTGTCAACCATATGTCTGGCACTGTTTTTATGCAGTTGCTTATAATCCATTGATGTGTATGGACATATGCTCAGCTATAATTCACATTATACTATGTTCTTTAATAGAAGTTCAAATGCTATGGACCTTCATGGAAGGATAGACTCATTCTGACTAGAGAGATTCATCCATTTGTTCAACATATTTATTGAATACCATGGTAGGCAGCATCTATAATGGCTTCCAATGATTCTTGCCTTCTGGTATTCATGTCCTTGCATAATCCCCCCCTCATAAGTGTGGACTGGATGTAGTGACTCATTTCTAACAAATAGTAGCAAAAGTGATGAAATGTCACTGCCAAGATTAGGTTACAACAGGATTATGACTTCCATCTTGCTTGCCAACGCGTGCGCTCTCTCTCTCTCTCTCACTCCAGATGCCATGTTTGCGATAACCCTGTAGAGAGATTCATGTGGCAAGAAAATAATGTCTTCAGTCAACAGCTAGTGTATGAGTTAGGGTTCTCTAGGGAAACAGAACTGACAGGAGATATATGTAAATAGTATGAGATTTTATAATATTGTTTCACACAACTGTGGATGCACAAGTCTGTAGGACAGACTGCAAAACATGGAAGACACGCTTCCATGGAATAATTTTTTAAGGCCTTCAACTGATTGGATGAGACGTCACTCATTGCTGACGGCAATCTCCTCAGCTGATTGTAGATGTAACCAGCCATCTATGCAATCAACTCACTGATGATTAAAGTCCATGAAATGCCCTTGTATTACCATAGCCCAGTGCTTGCTTGACCAAACAACTTGACACCATCATCTGACCAAGTTGACACATTAGATTAACCATCACAACTAGCAAGGATCTAAATCCTGCCAACAATCATGTGAGTGAGTCTGGAAGCAGATCCTTCCCCAATTGAGCCTTGAGATGACAGAAGGCTCGCCAACATCTTCATTGTAGCTGTCTGGGAGTCTTTTGAGACACAACCATCTAACTAAGCTGCACCTGAATTCCTGACCCACAGAAACTGTGAGATGATAAAATGTTGTTTTTGTTTTGTTTTGTTTTTTAAATTTTACCGGGAGGTCCTGGGATCGAACCCAGGTCCCTCCATATGGGAGACAGATGCCCAACCATTTGAGCCACATCCGCCCCCAAAATGTTGTTTTAAAATACATTTTCGGGTAATTTGTTACACAGCAATAAATTACTAATCCAAGTACCTACTATGTTTCAATTAGTACGCTAGGTCATAACAATATGAAAAATAAGTAGGACCCAGTCACTGTGTTCAAGTCTAGAAAGGGCGACAGTTATAGCTACAAACATGGTACTTAACTATACAATGTGGTAAGTGTAATGATTGAAATATGCCAAACATAAAATAGGAGCACAAAGGAAGGGCACCTTATCTAGAGGAGGAAGGGAGCTGGTGAAAGTTATCTTGGAGAAGTCCACACTTCCAGGGAAAATTGAGGGAGGGGCCATTTCATGGAGAAGGGACAGGACAAGTAATGCCTGAAGGTGAAATGGCATGGTATCTACGTGAGAACTGAATGCTATTGTTTGAATGCAAGGAAAGGGGTGAAGAAAGGTGAGACTGGAAAAGTCAGAATCTCATGCCAATAACCTATTTTTAAATAATCGATATTATGACATCCTGCTTTGAGTGAAAGGTCAGAACAAAAGACAGAATAAAGGAACTAGGATGTTCTTCTCAACAGTCCAACACCTGAATTTAAGAAGCCAAATTCGATTACTTATGGAACACAGATAAGTGCAATTTTCTTCATTGTTTTTGCTCATGAAAGTGATCGTGGAGCAGTTGACACGCTTCCATGGAATAATTATGGTTCCTATTGAGAAATCAACTCAGGTGGTGTTTGGTGCATTTACAAGTGTGAAATGGGCCCCCCTAGATTTAGGATTTTACAAATCCATGTTTTGAAATTTTGAGAAAGGGTTTGGGAAGCATAGTGTGTTTTTGTTTGGTTGACTGTTTTCTTCCCTCCCTCCCTCCTTTCCTCCCTCTTTCCTTCACTCCTCCCCTCCCTCCCTCCTTCTTTCCTTCCTCATTTCTTCCTTCTTTCCCTTTCTCTCCCTACCCCTCCTTTTTTTCTCTCTTTCATTCTTCAGAAAGTTGAAATTTCCATAATATTTCTAGGCGCTAACTTTCAGCTTTGCAGGGAATGAAAAGCACACCTCTTCCCCACCCCACCCTGTTCATCCTTTCTCACCAGGAGGATTAGCCTTAAAGAGTCTTTTTTTTTTTTTTTTTTTTTTTTAAGATTTTATTTATTTATTCATTTATCCCCCCCTTGCTGCTTGTGCTCGCTGGGTCAGCCAACCACGCCGCGCGGGCAGGCCTGCCCTCACCAGGAGGCCCCGGGAACCGAACCCGGGGCCTCCCACACGGTAAACGGGAGCCCCTCTGATCGAGCCACAGCCGCCTCCCCATAGCCTTAAAGAGTCTTAAACTGGTTTTCATAAGGCTCTCTGGATCACCACTGCTTGTAAGTGAGTCTAATGACTCAACAGGTGAAAATATTATCTGACCCAAGATAACTATAATACAATGCTTATGGAAAATGATTGGTCCTGAATAGAAGAAATAAAAATGTATTTATATTAACTTTAAAAATTAAAAAGTTCTAAAATACAACTTTAGAATGACTTTCTATATCTGGAATCCATAATTATTATCATGAAATAATGGTCATCTGCCTCCCTGCATCTGGATTCCACAGTTCTTTAAAACCAGATTCTTTGAATCTGGATTCCCAACTCATGCTTGTAGGGCAGGGATTTTGAGTAGACTCCTAGAAACGAAATATCACCTACTGTGTTGAGTTTTGCTGGAGGCTGCATATTTGCCTTCCAAATCTAATCAGATACACTTGGGTCTCCTAAAGAAACCACCTCTCTTCATAACATGAAGTTATTCCCTCTTCTATCCCCCACATACGAGTGGCTTCAGTCTCTATTACTAACTGCAGGAATGACATTGCAGTATTATCAACCCATAAGGCAAAAACATCAACCAATAAGAATGGATAGAGTGGGAAGCGGCTGTGGCTCAATCAGTGGGGCTCCCGTTTACCATGTGGGAGGCCCCGGGTTCGGTTCCCGGGGCCTCCTGGTGAGGGCGGGCCCGCCGGGACGGCGTGGTTGGCTGACCCGGCGAGCGCGGGCAGCAAGGGGGGGATGAATGAATAAATAAATAAAATCTTTAAAAAAAAAAAAAAAGGAATGGATAGAGTGCTGGAGTAGTGTTTTGGAGTCTTCCTTCTCTGCAGGCATTACTCGTTTAATAAGGAGGTCTGGGGGATACCAGAGATGGGACCAGGCGGCAAGAGGTCCCTTAGGGGCTCAGGGGTTCCTTGGGGGCTGTAATTCATATGGGCGGAATAATTGTTTTATCATCTATCTTCCCCCACTAGACTGTGAACAGTTTAAAGGCATGTTGGCCCACAGTAGGTGCTTAGTAAACATTTGTTTAGCTAAATTGAAATATACCTGTTTGTTTAGACATTCAGTATTTATTGAGGCTCTGCCTTGAGCCAGATATTGTACTAAGCACTTTAGGGGAAGTAAAGGAAAAAAGAGTTGATTTTTACCTTTGATGAGTTTCAGTCTAGTCACTCAACTCCACTGGACACTCTTTTGTTCATCTTGGAAGCCTACTGCCTATTACAGTGTCTTGCACACAGCAGACAGTAAACATTTGCCAATTAACTGTAACTTCTTGTGTTTGGGCTCAGTCACTCACTGTCTACCCCTCCAAGTCTGCCAGCCCAGCAACTCAGTCCTGCAGAATTACTCCCAGTGACCCAACAAACTATTATGGTTAGGCAGGAACAAAAGCCACTAGGAAAATAATGCACCACTTTTCATCTGGATGTTTCAAAAGGAACTGAGGTATTAAAGTAAGGTCACAGTTGTCCCAATCAGATCATCTTTTCAAAGGAATTACAGGGTTGCGAGCCAACAGTGACCACATACACCTTTGCAGTAATCAGAACCAGTGCTCTCAACACTAAAAGCAAAATCAAGTAAACAAGGTTGTGTTGTGGACTTCCTTGACCCAGACTTTCAGGAAGGAGCTGACACACTGCCCAGACTCGTGCTCACCCACATAGCTCAGAAGCCAAACAAACTCGAGAAGCTCATGTTTTCCCAGCTGTATGATGCACTCATTTCACCAAGAGACTGGCCAGAAAACAAGTAAAAGAAAAAAAAAAAAAAAAGCCTAGTTCAGATCAGGCAAGGAAAGAAGAATTGCTTCAGCTGGCCTTTGCTTTTTTTTTTTTTTTTCATCAAGTATCAAAAAATATAAAAATGGAGGAAGTTAAGCCTATGGCTTTTAACACTGAAAGGAAACAAAATATTTTTTTTCTTTTAGAGATATGATCACATTATTATTCTGCCTAAAAGCTTCAGTGACATTCTACTTTATAACTCCAGTCTCTTTGGTATCACTTCCAGGTCTTTCACAACTTATTTTGAACAACCTTTCTAGCTACATCTCCCCCATTTCCTCCCACTCAAAGCTGTTTTCTAGCTTTGCCAGGCTCCTGTTGATTTAAATGCTTCGTGTACTTCCTTGCCTACATGCTTTTGTTCATGCCATTTCTTCTGCTTGGTATACCCTGCCCTGCTTTGATCACCAGGGAAACATCTACTCATCTTTCAAGACCAGCTCAAAAGGCACTTTCTCATTGTCACTCACCCCAACAGCAGAATTAGCTGCTCCTTCAACTGTCTTGCTCTAGGACAAGGGTGCTTAACAAGGGGTCTGTGAGCTTGAACTGAAATTCAAAAAAAAACATAATTCTTGTGGGGATGTGTTGGTGCAGTTGTGATATTTTTATTAAATAATGCACAGTATAGTGTGAACTTAGTAAGGGGTCCGTGGTTCTCACCTGACTAGCAAAGGGGTCCATGGAACAAAAAAGGTTAAGAACCCCTGCTTTAGGGCTACGTTATGTATACCTCTATTATTGCACTTATTCGCTGTATTATCCATTCATTCAACAACATTCATTGTCTTTGCACTTTGTACCAGATACTGTCATAGGCACTAGAGATCCAGGCAAAAAGATCTCTAATTAGTGGGAGATTTCAGACAAGTAAATCAATTGTTACAAGACAGAATTATAAGTTCTTTGGTAAAGTTGGGGCAGGTGCTTTGAGAGATCAGAGGAGGATCACTTACCCCAGTCTGATTGGTAGGGAGAGGATCTAGAGGCTTCCTGGAAGAGGGGACACCTGAACAGTCTTAAGGACAAGGAATTTTTATGTCCATTTCCTCATCCTCGGCAGAGGACTCTTGAAGAAAAAGATCAATCATAGATCATATAAAATCAGATCATTTATTCCGCACACATTTATTGGGCTCTTTGCTAGGAGATAAGAACTGTTATGTCGAGAAGCAGCTCAGGGACTAGGGAGTAGCAGTGGGGAGGGAGAGACGTGGAATGGGGGAATGAAAGGAAATGAAGTATGATTCCCAAGTTTCTGGTTTGGGCAAATGGTTGGATAGTAGATCAGGACCGCCATGTGCAGATGTGCAGGTTGGGCACAACAAGCCAGGCAATGTAGAGGAGGAGCAGTTTCAATGGGGGAAGAGTCTTATTCTTGATTCCATAGTTACCAACACTTGGTATACGATGCTGGAATAGACTGGAATTGAGAGGATTGGCTTTTTTATTGTTTTGTTTTGTTTTCTTAAAAGCAAGTCTTCTCTTTCTCTTAGGTGGACTAGGAACTCCACTTTCCTGCTATATTCAGTTTGCTCATAATTTTCAGATCTCAAGAACCCCTACTGTGGATTATTCAGGTCTTTTTCATACCTCTTCTGTCTTTAGACCATTTTGACATCTCTACCAAAAGAGATGTTAGGATTTCTGATTTAAATGAAGCTTGAAAATTAAGTGTGAAACTGAATAATCCTACCCTTATTATTAATAATGAAATACTGGCTTTAGTTATTAGATTTTATTCAAGCCATAATTTTATCATCTCACAATAGTTACGATGCCTTATTAACCTGAAAATTTTATTTATCCCATTTTTTCCTTTTACAGTTAGTGGGGGAATTTTAATTGCTGAAGATCCTTTACCAAAACAAGTTACTCCTTCAAAAAAACTTTTTAAAGCATCCTTAATATACCCTAAATAATTCCCTCCTTCTGACATGTTTGACTCTCTAAAACATCCCTTAGATTAGCATTTGACTTCTTGATACCATTAGACAGAATCCTAAATCTTTTAATAAATGCACTATTTAAAAATGTGTCCAAATTTTCCTCTAAATTGAAATTGCTAACCTAGGCATTTGAAGCTGTAATAATTTTATATGTAAGAATAATAGTTGATATTTGTACTATTTAAAAACCTGTTGAATCACACTTCTTTCACAAAGTTTTTAAAATAGGCATAACTTTTTTATAACGTATGCAGGCTATTCAATAAAATTAACTTTTTAAATTCTTTATTGATGTTTTCTGCTTTTTCCATCTCTTTCTAGAACATATGTGACCCATAAAAGTAGAGAATACATTCTGTAAAAGACAGCTGGGAAAGAAAGTCTATCATTTGTTTGCATTGTTTATTTTTCCTCAACAGCTGTCACTACCAACATATTTAATCTGCATTTTTTTATGTCATTCTCTCCTTCCTTCCTTCCTTCCCTCCTTCCCTCCTTCCTTCCTTCCTTCCTTCCTTCCTTCCTTCCTTCCTTCCTTCC